>JABJVR010003209.1:3663-16252 GCA_025773905.1 Chitala chitala | reverse complement strand
TTCTGAAGGCAAAAGGGGGTCCAACCCGGTATTAGCAAGGTGTACCTAATAAAGTGGCCAGTGAGTGTATATGGTATTCATCAGTATAAACACAAACAGTAGGTCAGGATAGTTGTGTATACTTCCAGTCAGTGTGACTGCCTTTTTAGTATCCTAAAGGGTTGGCACCCTAGGCATTATGGACGTTTACAGTATATGGCTGTCCCCTTTGCAGTGGGCTTTTTTTTTTTTTTTATTTTAATAATTGCGGCTACTGTACTCTGCACATTCTGAGCTGTTTAGCAAGCAGTGTGATTATACATTTAAATGTCAAACCAATGATAAGGGCTGTTTCCTGTCTCTGCTTCCTTGGTTTTATGCTAAATGTGTTCTCAGTTTTTTTTTTTTTTTTTCTGACTCACTGTGAAACTTTGTGTTGTGCTTGCACACTCAATATAAGTCGGTTTCTCTGCCATAGTCGTCAGAGAGGAATGTGCAAAATTTATTTTTTGTAGTTTTGAGGAAAACAAACAATATAGTAAAAAAAAAAAAAAAAGAAGTGTGTGTACCCATTTACCACAGTAACTTGTCAGGTTGGCATTAGATGCTTCATCTCTCAGCTGTGTTTCGGTGCCCGTTATGCCTTAGCATGCTGTTTGCCACTGTCTGTTTCTTTTAAGGACAGCATTGCGTTTCAGTGCTCGTTCTGGCAGGCGTCTGCAGTGTTTCTGGGAAGCCTTTTCTGAGAGACGGGGTGGATATTGTTTTCCAGTTGTATTGTTTGGTACCATACAGTGCTCAGTTGTTTTGCGCCTTTCATGTGGAGTGTCCGTCCCTTGGCGATGACACATCAGCTGGGACAAGGCCGCTGTCCTGATCCTCTGGGATGCTCAGCCAGAAGAAAACAGCTTGTCCACCTTCTTGCTGCTGGATGTGGCCCATGGAGACACAGGCTCTCAGCAGAAA
Source organism: Chitala chitala (assembly GCA_025773905.1). NCBI lineage: Eukaryota > Metazoa > Chordata > Actinopteri > Osteoglossiformes > Notopteridae > Chitala > Chitala chitala. The sequence goes on along the minus strand of JABJVR010003209.1, from coordinate 15,307 downwards.
GGGCTTTGCGTACAGCTTGGCACCACTCGCGGAATTTGCACAGTACTGCTGCTCAGTGGAGCACGTCTGCTCTTGTGAAAGCCTGTGAAAGTGAGGTGACCGCGTCAGTGATGCTGGGATCCTTCGTGCTTCTCGGTCCGCCTTCTCGCTTCTCTCACCAGGTGTTTCCTTTTCTATTTCTTATTGTCTTCCTGTGCTTGCAGAGTTTTGGTTCTTGATTTTGGCACAAATATTGCTTTTGCACTTTTCTGCTGAGCTTCTTTCTTTGTCCCTCACTCCCTGCCCTGTCAAGACAGACTTTTAGCTGATGGTGGGGCTATTTTGTCATCTTGAAGTTCAGACTCTTGTCTGCAGTTGTCTGTACCCCAACAGCAAGTGCATGTCAGTTATTATGGGAGGCTGTGATTCAGACCCTTTTACTCGGCCCCCTCAGGTGACAAACCACGTGATACCTTGCAAAATATGCACGTTTTAAAAGAGTCTAGCAGCCTAACAGCCTTCAAAGCAGCTGTTAAGTTGGTTCCACACAATAAGCAGTGAGAGTTGCTCCGAGCTCAGCGTCCGTGTTCTGTTCTTGTATGTCTTGAGTGACATTGCTGATCTGTGCTCTTTGACCAAGACCTGTGATGTTATCTCACACCTCCGATGTAACGGTTGTTTGTTAAGTGCGACATGCCTTATTTCAAAGCTAATCTGGAAAGGGGTTGCATCCAAATGAGTATAAGCTTTTCACTGAAAATGATATATGTACACTATTCATTCTGTTGCTTTGCATCTTGTCTGCCATGCAAAAATGCCTTCTTTTCGCATATTACAGTGTTGAGTGCTTTTGTGGTTTATGCTGCCTAGTTTAACTATGTTTTTAAGACTTCCGCATTATTGCCCAGTTTAAAACATTACTTTTCTAACAATGTTACAATCTTATATTATCTTGATGAATTAATTAAAATGGTTACATTATTAGTTACCCTGTAAGTAATGTAAAAGTAGTCTTCCCAACACTGTATCTGCAATAAAAATGTAAGTTTTATGAAGGGGGGGGGGAAACATATTCACACCAACTGCTTAAATGGCTTTCCTGGGAAGTTCATGAAAGTGAACAATGGTGAACGCTCAGTTTGGCACACTAGTTATTTGGGTGGAACTGGCCTTAGGCACAAAAGGTCAAGTAAGGCTCTGTTTCTTACGTCAAATGTACGTTTGAGGGGAGAGCGTGCTCTAAAAATGTGAAAATTAAAGTTGACTGTGACGTGTAGAAGTAACCTGTTTGGGGACCATGGCTGTAATGGAAAGTATGTGATGAGAGAGGAGAGCTGTAACGAGGAGTCTGAACGGAACCATTTTTAAAAGCTGCTTTTGCTCAGGCAACCTTGCGTGAGTGTTGAAGGTGCTGAAACTAGCAACCGCAGAGACAAAGCAAGGCTGTCTGAATGATTACAGACCATGAGGCAATCTGTTGTGGTGCCTGCTTGAACAGTCCCTCTCTCCATTTTCTAGATGAGTCATTGCCTTACCTCTTAATTGTCTTGGCAGTTCTTTTACCCTAATTAAAGACCGTTGGATCAAATAAGAATTCTCACTTTTTTTCTTTGTTTGTACAATATCAATATGACTTTTCTTTTTTTTCCCCCCCATGATAGACTGAGTGTATTAAAAGTAATACAGCAGAAGAAATTTGAACTGGAGATGTGAGCGTTATTATTGCACTAGTAAGGTGTGTGTTTGTGTGAATTATGCTAGCTGTGTGTGTCTGAATATGAAATCAGCAATGTCTGCCTCAGAGAAAGGCTGGACTGAATGGACCAAAATAAGAATAACTCTGCTAACCTTGCCGATATGTGAGCCCTCCACGGTACAGCAGGAGCAGAATGCCTGGTGTGAACACCAGAGGTGTGCCGGCAGCTGCATGGGATAACAGCAGAGCCATAGCGCATGTAACAGTTGCGCCCTCTCTCTGCAGGAGCTCAAGAAGGAGGGAAGTCAGGAGTTCAAAGACAAATGGGCAGGAGAGCCCTATAGCATTGGCAGTTCAGCTGAGTCTGAGCCAAAACCAGACAAGAAAGGTAAGGTGGAGCTGCACTGTACACAACTGTGCTCATGGGGTGCTGACCGGTTACCATGACCATCTGTGTCTACGCTTGGGCTGCACACACACACACACACACACACACACACACACACACATATATGAACTTGCCCACACATACTTTGCTTGCATGCCCATATACAAGCAAGCAGCCACACACTTTTTATCTACCTTAAGATATGCATAGCAACCATATTTTCCATCCCCATACCCAACACACAGTGACCTTGCAGTCTTTTCTAGTGCATACAGCTATTTACCGTAGTCATAAACACGTTGTTTACTATAGTTTTATCGAGATGCAGACCACTGTAAACAACTGAACGCCCATACGAGAGCGTATTCTTCAGTCTGGCTTCAGTGTCAGTATGGTAACTGGTGATAATGCTACTGATGTACAGTATTTTCCATTTGGTGATAAAAGGTGCATAATTGCTAGGTATGCAGTCTGGGTGGACATGGGAGGCCTGTGATACTCTATATGCACAAAGGTATTCCACTGCCTAACCATTACACCAAGAGAGACTGAACTATATGGTATTCAAATACATATAGTTCAATACGGAGTTGGTCCCCCTTTTGCAGCTATAACAGCTTCCACTCTTCTTGGAAGGCTGTCCACAAGATTATGGAGTGTTTCTGTGGGAGTTTGTTCCCATTCATTCTGTAGAGCATTCATGAGGTCAGGCCCTGATGTTGGATAAGAAGCCTTGGCTCGCAATCTCCGTTCCAGTTCATCCCAAAGGTGCTCGATGAGGTTGAGGTCAGGGCTCTGTGTGGGCCAGTCAAGTTTTTCCTCACCGATCTCAGTCAGTCAGTCATCTTCTATACCGCTTCATCCTGTTAAGGGTCACGGGGAAGCCTGGAGCCCATCCCAGAACACATAGGGTGCAGGACAGGGGACACCCAGGGCGGGACGCCAGCCCACCACAGGGTGCACACACACACACACACACACACACACACACACACACACACACTACGGGCAAATTAGACACACCAGTCAGCCTAACCTGCATGTCTTTGGACTGTGGGAGGAAACCAGAGAACCTGGAGAAAACTCACCAAGCAAAGGGAGAACATGCAAACTCCATGCACACAGACTCAAGGCAGGAATCGAACCCTCATCAAACCATATAAAGGACTATAAAGTCCTTGCTTTGTGCACTGGGGCACAGTCATGTTGGAATAGAAAAGGGCCTTCCCCAAACTGTTGCCACAAAGTTGGAAGCATAGCATTGTCCATAACGTTTTGGTATGCCAAAGCATTAAGACTGTCCTTCACTGGAGATAAGGGGCCTAGCCTGAAAAACAGTCCCATACCATTATCCCTCCTCCACTAAAGTTCACAGTTGGCACAATGCACTCAGCCAGGTAACATTCTCCCAGCATCTGCCAAGCCCAGAGTCGCCCATCTGACTGCCACACAGTGGAGCGTGATTCATCACTCCATAGAACACGTTCCCACTGCTCCACAGTCCAGTGTCGGTGTGCTTTACACCACTCCATCCGACGCTTGGCTTTGGACTTTGTGATGTGAGGCTTGCATGCAGCTACACGGCCATGGAAACCCACTCCATGAAGCTCCCGCCACACAGTTTTTGTGCTTGCATGAATGCCAGTGGAAGTTCGGAACTCTTCAGCTATGGAATCAGCAAGGCGTCGGCGACCTTTACGCACCATGCGCCTTAGCATTCCTTGACCCTGCTCTGTGATTTTAAGTGGTCTTCAGCGTTGTGGCTGAGTTGCTGTTGTTTCTGAATGCTTCCTCTTCTTCTTTCGGCTGCTCCCTCTAGATGTTGCCACAGCAGATCATTCTTTTCCATACCAACCTGTTCTCTGCAACTTCCTTTGTCACCCCAAACTCTTATGTCCTCCCTCACTACATCCTTGAACCTCCTCTTTGGCCTTCCTCTTCTCCTCCTGTCTGGCAACTCTATCCTCAGCATTCTTTTCCCTATATACTCTGTATCCCTCCTCTGCACGTGTCCAAACCATCTAAGTCTCACCTTTCTTACTTTTGTCTCTGAACCGTCCTACCTATGCTGTCCCCTAATATACTCATTTTTAATCTCGTCACTCCCAATGAAAACCTCAGCATCTTCAACTCTGCTACCTCAAACTCTGTCTCCTGTCTCTTTGTCAGTGCCACTGTTTTCAGCCCATACAACATAGCTGGTCTCACTACTGTCTTGTAAATCTTCCCTTTCACTCTTGCACCTATCCTTCTATCGCATGTTCCTAAATGCCTCCGCTTTCTAATAATACCAGTAACAGTTGACCGTGGAATATCCAGAAGGGATGAAATTTCATGAACCGTCTTATTGCAAAGGTGGTATCCTATCACAGCACCACCCTTGAATTGACCGAGCTCTTCAGAATGACCCATTCTGTATCACAATTGTTTGCAAGTGGAGAATGCACGGCTACATGCTTGATTTTATACACCTGTGGCAACGGGTCTCATTGAAACGCCTGAATTCAGTAATGAACTGGTTTGGCTGAATACTTTTGTCCATATAGTGTATGTAGTGCACCTGTTGTCGTTCTGTGTACATATAGGTAATGCTCTCGCTGAGTAACATGACGGCACTGTATTTGTTCTAGGAGAGCATTCTCACTGTTCCAACAGAAGTACTGTAGATCTTAAGGCAATGTTCACACTAGCCTGAAGATTATGCTTCAGAGGACTAAACCCCATCCCTCAATGACCTATGACCCCCTAAATCAGGGGTGCCCAATACATCGATCGCAATCAACCAGTAGATCGCAAATGTAGTGCGGGTAGATCGCACCATTAAAAAAAAAAAAAAAAAAGGAGATATTTATATATCTCCTTTTTTTTTTTTTTAAGTACTATATCAAGTAGCTCACAAGCTAAAAATGTGTGGGCACCTCTGACCTACATGATATCAATGTTCGCCATTTGTAAGCCTGCCACTCAACTCGGCTTTGTCCTTCTCTCTCCACAGGTGACAAGAAGAGAAGGTGTAAGGTAACATTTAGCTATACACCTCAAAACGATGATGAGCTGGCGCTGAAGATTGGCGACATTATTGAAATTCTGGAAGAGGTGATTTGTTTTATGTGAAGAAAACACTGGTGTGTGTGTGTGTGTGCGTGCGTGCGTGCATTTGCATTTGTTTCTGTATGAAAGGTTTGTAGTGATGGCACTAGATGTCTCAGGTGTGTAACATGCACTCTGATAAGTGTGTATTCAGACCTAAACAAAGTACCAGTTGGATAGGATATGTGCTAGGTGTTTGATTCCAGTTGTGTGTACACAGGTGGAAGAGGGCTGGTGGGAGGGCCATCTAAATGGCAAGATCGGGATGTTCCCCTCTAACTTCATCAAAGAGCTTGTGGAAGAGGCTGAGGATAGCGCCGTGGAAGACAGCAGTGGCAGTGGTGAGTACCAATGTGTCCAGAAAGGTTTGTTCTTACTTTTCTATGCTTAGTTTTTTTGGTTATTGCTTGGATTCGTAGAACATAGATGCTTACTCTGGTTTGCCATGTAATACTAAAGAATTTAATAAAGAAAAGCATATACTGTGGAGGACACCGCTATTTTAGTGCAGCAAACATGGAAGTCAAACTTAGGAGAGAACTTCAGGTTTGTGTGTGTTAGTGTTTCTTTTGTATTCAGTATCACTCTGTTCATCGTGATGAAACTGCATTTGAGCTGACATGGTTTCACGTTTTTGTGATTCTCTTCTCTTTTGTTATTAGCATATAAAGAATTTATCCATTTTAGAGTATCAATGAATTTGTATTTACAGAACGTGGGTTTTAGGGGAAATGACTGTGCATGGATCACTATCTAGCACATGGGATCCTGGGATCTTGTGCAAGTCTGAAGGCCAGCCCAGGGCCTGAGAGTGGAGAGGCTGAGTTCAGTGCTCTTCCATTCTGATGAATGTTGGAAAATTTAAGACATGCTTCATGCATGTCATACTGTAATTTGTATGTGGGTTTACCTGTCCTGAGTGTAGGAGTCAATTAAGGCTCAGCTTATTGCTTTGGATTTGAATTCCTCACCTTTACTCAGGTCTAAGGGGAAGTCCAGGTACCTCTCTGTCACAGAGAGAAGACACTGAGTCCAGTGGGCCTAAGGTGTTGAACACCTCCGAGATCCAACCTAAAAAGCTACGAGGAGTCGGGTTTGGGGACATTTTCAAGGAGAAGCCCATCAAGCTCCGCCCACACTCCATGGACATAGACAGCAGCATGGAGAAAGTGAGCGCTGAATGCTAACTGTATGCTTTGGTTCAAAGGTTTTGTTTTCATCCGTTGTGACAAAATAGCCTCTTTCAGCTTCTGCTGAAATCCTTTCTCCTTCCTCGTAGACTTCTAGTTTGAGGAATGATTCATATTTCTCATCCGGTCTTGTAATTCACATGTGTGTCTCAGCAACTACAGGCTATGCAGAAATCTCCCCAAGTGTCAGTCACTGAGGAAACAAAGAAAACAGAAGCTGATAACAAGGTCAAAGGTACAGACACGGTGCCTCATCTTTACAGATGTTTTAGTCAGAAATAAAGATCGCATGAGTTTGGCAGAATGTTACAAAAGGGCTGTAAGAAGTTAACTTCTCTTTTTCTGTTTTTGTCTCTCAAGCTAGTACATTTTGTAAAGTTGTATTTTCATATGAAGCACAGAATAAGGATGAGCTGTCAATAAAGGAGGGCGATATTGTGGCCATAGTCAGCAAGGTGAGTGGGGCTAAGCAGTTTTACTGATTGTGCTTCACATGTGGAGCAGGTTGTCTTTGTGTTTCACCATTTGTTTGTATGTGCACCTATACATTTGGTCTTTTTTGGTTCATTTTTATGTAGGTGCTCTGAAATGTATACAGTTTCATGCTGTTGTGTGCTGACCATTGATCCCCAATAACCTCTGACCTCACAGGAGTGTGCAGACCCTGGCTGGTGGCTTGGAGAATTGGATGGAAGGCGGGGTGTTTTCCCAGACAACTTTGTCAAATTACTGGAGGTGGATGGGGAGAAGGAGGTGAGATCCTGTGGGGGGGGGGGGGGTGTGGTCTGTCGCTCTCCTGATTGGTAAGCACTCATGGTCTGCAGTCTTCGTATAGTCGTTGCATGATTTGACAGACCTTTCCTTTCCCTCAGCCTATAGTGATTTGGTTCTCGAAGCTGCTTGGACATCCATTTGTTAACAGGTTGTAAGAGTTCTTACTGCATTTTCAGGTGCTTTTCTTTCTTGTTTACAGAGGCCTAAGAAACCTCCACCGCCAAGCACGTCTGCCACCAAACCCAGAACAGGTAACTGTTTGCTGCTCTTCTCTACAGTTCTGTTCCTTTTGGGCTTGATACATTTACATTTATTAATTTAGCAGACGCTTTTATCCAAAGCGACTTGCGTTTCACATGATGCACAACCCCTTGTAGATGTTTGCACTTGTTTGATGGACCAAAAGCAGTTAGTGCTGAGGCCACACTTAGGCTCACTTTACCCTTAACTTTGTGAGTGTTCATGGGTGTAAGAGGGTAAGGGCACCTAAGTCAGAGCTCTGACCTCAGCATTATATGTGCTCATCTCCAGACAGGAAGCCAGGTGACGCAGGCAAGGCAGCACCTGAGCGGCCGGAGTCCCTTGCTCGGAGACGAGAGTGTAAAGGTTTGTCCGGCTTTCCCCTTTTCTGCTTCATTTATTCTTTCTGGCTGTGCTCAGTTCATCAGCCTGTGGGCGTTGGGTGGAGGAAGTAGGTGTAAAAATCAATATCGGTATGTTTGTGTTTAAAGAAAAAGTTTGTGTCAGTCTATCTGCGCCGCATGTGCCCATCCATTACAGAAAAATGTATTACTTTAATTCATACACGCCATTTTTCTGTTATGCCAAACAAGAATAACTCCAAACCTTTGTTGTTCCATTTTGACCAGGATCCTGCAGTGGGATAATGACTGCATATTAGTGACAATGTGGAAAAATGACACTATAAACGGTCTGCTATATTTAGATAAAATGGATAAAAATTAAAATGCAGTAGATTTTTAGTTTGGAAATTATAGCTTGATTGTATGCAGTTGAGCTGAGATCAATATGAATTTTCAAGGAAAAGATGGTAGTGGATACTAGACTTTTTCACAGCATGGCTTTGCAGAGGTCAACAATAGGAAATCAGTAGATACTGTTTCAAGTTTTACTGCCACCATGTACCCATGTAACTGCTCCATGCTCCTGGTTTGCTTTTGCATTCCATCCATGTCTTTGCTGGCTCACAGGAGATGAAGTAAAACCTAGAATTGATATCCCAAAGCCAGGGCCTCCCGTCATTCCCCCAAAGAAGCCCAACCCACACAGATCATTCAACTCCAGCAGCTTGCCTGCTGTCTTGCCCACAAAACGCCTTCAGAAACCAGAGCGACCTCCAGGCCCTAACATGCAGTGAGTGCCTTAACCTGATCGGTCATTTGTTTAAAACCTTTTTCCAAGTGCAGAAAGAGCTGTCACTGATTGCTGCCTTTTGTGTGTGTCCCTGGTGGCATCTTTCAGTGATTAGTCACCTTTATTAAATATCCTGCCACGTATCCTGGAAACAGGGCATTGTCATGTTCATTTCTCAAATGGGAGAGCTGTTAGTATAAATGCCATGTCCTTCTGTGTTGCAGTGGAGGTTTCCCGTTTTATATCTGTTGGTAGAGAAGGAAATGACCATGTTTACTGCATGTGCTCTTGTCTTCTTGAACTGTCCTGTCATGTGATTGGTCATTGGCTTGCCCATATAAAGCCAAAGGGTGAAATGGGGTGTGGAAAGGAATTGTCCAGCAGTAGCAGTAGGTGGAGCTGGCCAAATGCTGCATGCACTGCAGTTACAAAGGCAGCGGACAAGCAGAGATCTGGATAGCACTGTCAAATAGACAGACAGAAAGCTGAATATACAGAAGGTCCATAAAGGTGGACAGTCGGATTAGAAGAGAGACAGGCTGATGGAAGAAGAGAGAAACAGGTGGCATTTCAACAGAATGAGCATGTAATGCAGGGTATCTGAATGTAAGGGTGACGCAAAGAGCACGTGTGCAACTCCGAGTGAGTGTGTGTCAGTAAGAGGGTGTGGCACTGAGTCTTTTGATTAAACCCCTCCCCTCCTGCCTGCTGACCTCTGACATCTGTCCTCCGCAGGTTGGAAGGTGGGGCTCCCACGCCAGGGCACTGCAGCTTGGATCAGTCCAGCCATATTGGTGAGCCGCCCCCCGCCCACAATCCCTGTCCCTCAACAGTACCTTGGCCAAGAGTGTAACCACTGATGGCATGTTGTAGAGTCATCCAGGAAGACTGCGGGTTTGTGTTCTGTCAACAGTGCAACAGGAGACTGGGGCACCGTGTGTGGGCTATAACAGACCTGAGGGGTCGTTATCAGTGCTGCTAGAGATGGATACGGCACGATTTAGAGCAGGAGAAGCTGTTGGAGTCTGTATTATGACAGGCTGGGACTGGAGGTGTCATATCAACTCTTTGAGACTTGGACGTTTATATTATGGTTATCGTAGACTAAGGAGTCTCACAAGACCTATGAGAGATTTTGATAGTCGATGTAAAATTTGTAGAAGACTGAGAGGTACACATCAGAGCTGGCATCTTTAATAATGCTTGTTGAGCTGTTTAACCTTTTGAAAGCACCTGATAGCTTTAATCTTATCCTTCCAGTTTTTAAGTCTCCTACCCAATGAATTTATTTTTGCCGTTTTAAAGCTTCTTGCTGGTGTAACTATTTGCTGGCTGGCTGATGTACACTGGAGAAAATCCTGTTTATGGCTGTTCATCACAAGGTACCAATGGCACAAAGTACGTTGGAGGCTTATTGGACTGTTGTTCTCACGCTGTCATTGGGTGGTTACATGATTTAAGCAATCCACAAATGCACTTAACGGCCCCCTAATGGAGTCTTACCATATGTGATTTGGGTAATGCAGATATGCACTAAATGGTAGCACTCCATTAGGAGGCTGCTACATGATTTTAGGTAATGCAGATGTGCACTGAGTGGTAACACTCCTTACTGGGTTGGTATGTGATTTCGGTAACAAAAACAGGATAGCTTTGTTAATTCCCCCACTTGCTTTGCAGAGGTACTGAACTATGTTATCTGTTGTTGCTTTCAGACTTCTCTCTTCCTTTGCTTCCATCTGACGCCTGGCTCCTAACATTTTGTCGCTATGGGCAACTACAGCTCTGCCCTTGCTGCCGGTAGGGTCACTCAACACCTTACTTCCATCTCTGTCATGCCCACCCTTCATGTATCTCCTCAGCTCTCTTTGTGTGTGTGTGTGTGTGTGTGTGTGTGTGTAAATGCTAAGCATGATTTTTTTTTTTTTTTTTTTTAAGGCTTGCTGTAAATATTATGAAAAAAAAAATGTCCGGTACTAAATGACTGTGAAATTCCTAAATAAACAACTCTGTTCCTTAACACCCTTTAAACATCAGAGCTAAATCGTCTTGCCGTGAAAGCTGCAGATGCTCTTCCAGCTGATGTGACTGTGTGCTGTGCTGTTGGCTGAGGTTAGCTCTCCCCGTCTCTGCCAACTTTGCCCTTTTTCTCTCGTTTAAAGAAGTTGAGGATTTTGATTCCATCGTGACGTGCAGCGAGAAGCTGAACCACCCGACCGCTTCTCGACCCCGCATGAAAGACCGGCGACCACACTCGCAGGCCTTCGCCTCTGTAAGTGGCCCACACGCGGGCCTTGGGATAAGCTTCAGACTGGGTCACCCATCTGTCTAGCCTTGCACCCCTTGTCCCATAAAGCATTGCAGGTGGCCTGGAGCTTAGTGCACAAGGCTGTGTGCCAAGCCATTGCAGAAACCGTGTTATGGGATGCCCATTTTATTCATCGTAAAATTCAGTTTTTCGTGCGTTTAGAGGGTTTGTGTTTTAAATGCATCCAGCCTGGGTGCCAAGTGTGCAGGGAATAGCCCGTGTTACAGTTATTAGTGTTGGGCCGCTCAGGAACTGCCACCTCCTACTGAGCTCATTATATTTCATTGTTACAGCCGTGTGCACAGCAATATTCTTGGCAAACATTTACAGCAGTGACGTAGCAGTCTTATGCTAAAGTGGTGCTGACTGCAAGAGGAGCGACAGGTGCAGGGTAAATTTAACTCCCACCTGCTGTAAGAACCTAAGGGAAGTGGGGAACAAAGGGTACGTGGATTCTCCCACACACGCAGACGTGTGCTGTCGCACTCTCGCTCTCATACACCTACATGCAATCGTTTTTATATTGTCACTGTTGCTTATTTTAGATTTTGCCCTGACATCACTATGAATAGAACTTTTTAAATCGCAGTTTTTCTCTCCATCTCCTCTTTCTTACTCGTCATGACAACTCCTAAAGACCACTGTTCTCAGCTCAGAGCCCTTGGATTCTTGTACCTTTGAACGGAAAAGATGGGACGCAGATGACAATGAAGAGCAAGACTCCGTTTTGAAAAACCATGACATGGGCAAAAAGGTGGGCACAGCCATCCCTGTGCTCCCTGTGAGGCCCTGTGTCCCCTGTGCTCCCTGTGAGGCCCTGTGTCCCCTGTGCTCCCTGTGAGGCC
>JABJVR010003208.1:0-16252 GCA_025773905.1 Chitala chitala | reverse complement strand
CCCCTCCCCTCACGGCCCAGACCCCCCCCCGCCCCCCCACTCCCTGCCCACCCCACCTCCCCACCCTGCCCAGACCCCCCTTCTCCCCTCCCGCCCCCGTCCCCTCCCCTCCAGACAACTCACTTCTTGAGGGTGCAGGCGTCAGGACAGGTGGGGCACTTGTCGCAGGTGGCCCCATAGGCACCAGGCTGGGTGCACTCGCAGCTGCCGCACACACACTGCCCACGCCCACTGCACAGCAGGCCCAGGCTTGACATGCAGGTGTCGGTGCGCGTGGAGCAGTTGCAGTTCTCACCTTTCCACTCTGCGTTGCACTGGCAGAACCCGCAGGAGCATGTGCCGTGACCTCGGAGAAGGAAATGAGTGTATGCTCAGCCCACATGTACAATCTCAGGGCTCGTTTACCATGAAGGCCCTAGCCAAGTCTCCTCCATTTCAACTTTTTAAAGGATATCTTGGCTGCTGTAAAACTATTTAACCATGGTCTAAAGCCTTTGAAGACTGAGATCGATTAAATGAAAAATATATATATATTGGGGGCCAGCAGGAGGCAGAGCAATGGCACAGAGCTAAATCTGGGTGAAGTCTCATGTTACCATGACAATTAATCACTGGCCCTGTGTGTACAGATGCCTAATGTAATGAATTCCAGCTGAATCAAATCTATTGGGCCAAATCCTTTGTTTCGGGGAAAGTAGGAAATGTAAGGTGTGGTCCCAGTGCGATATCACAGGCATTCTGTTCAACAGTCACAAATTGCCTTGTCCTTTATATTTTGATTTTACAGGGCACCTCATAACCCAGCAAAGGCTCCAGTAAATACCTTTTCCTTGAGAAACACTGGAAAATTGTGCAATGTGTGCTGTGTAATGTACGCTGTATGAGAAAAAACGTTTATATTTTGTTATTTTACTTATAGCTAATTTTATAATAGAAGTAAGCATTAACTTTGTGTATGACACTAACATTAAAATGTCTGCACTGTATGCTATCTGGTAAGGGCTAAATGTTATTGTGAAGCTTGCAGTATTGCCACTAGAACTGCAAATGTGCGAACTGCGAATAACTGGAAACTTGGTGATTACAGTGGTCTGGTGTAAGTAGCATTAAAATCAATGACTTATAACTGCAGACAGGATGCATTTGCCCTTGACCCCCCACTTTGACCACAGACGTTTTCTTCATCCAGATAACTGCATGCTGAAACTTGGAGAGGAACTCACAGCAACAATAAGAGTGTTTGCAAACCTGTAGTTTGACTGAACTAGTCTGAACCAGAGGACCAATTTGCATATTTGGTCCATTTTCCTCTTGGTTCAGTTTCTGTTCACACAGGGGAAACAGCCAAGTGGACCAAATGCGTCACTGTCAGTCACATGAGACTGCTGTCCCCGCACACCGTCTAAGAGTCTGGGGTGGGAATGAGAATGTAAGCACAGGAAGAAGGTCCGTGCTCTGTGCTGGTGAATGGTCCTATGAAAGCAATTTGTTCTGTAATGTGGAGAAACATTACAATTAGCATTTTCTCATAACTGTAGTAATTATCTGTACTGTTGCCTCAGTGTCTTCACTCTTACACGGCACTGTTCAGTAGACGGTACAAACCCCATCTCCTTAAGCCGCTGACTCAACATTTTGAACACCAGTGTTTTAATGAGCTGTTTGTACCAGCTGACAGACGTTCTCATCTTCCGAAATATCAAAAAAGCAACACACTTTGCTGCCAGTCCAGGTCAGACTGCAATTCATTGTCCTGCTTACTTCTAGTGCTACATGCATCAACTGTTCACGTTAGCTCTGCCGCATCCCAACGTGCAAAGTGCACCAGGCTAAGGGAGCCACTTAGCAAAAACTTGCAGTGTACTCTTTAAAGTTGGTCTGGATCGAGGTTGGGTCATGTACACACCCCGAACGAACCGCTCCAGTCTCTGTGTGGCTCTTTTTGTCTGCCCCCAAGTGCGATTGCTGTGTTCAAACCTGCCCAGACGAACCGCACCAAAGGGGAAAACGAACCAGAGACCAATTAATTCGACGAACCAGTGACTCAACCGGATTAAACAAGGCAGGTGTGAAAGCAGCCTAGAAACAACTACTAACTACTAAAGGTCATCATGCGTTGTCCATGCAGCAAAAGGACAGTATCCTGCTGTTCGGCTGGGATTTCTATTTTTACACTTAGGACTTCCTCCTGCGCTGTGGAATAAACATAAATCGAAGGTCTCCTATCTATGAATGTTTAATAACTGGTTAAAAATGTAAAATGTTCTTCAATGGCCGTATATTGTGTGATGTGTTTACATTGGTCATTTTGAAATTTTCCTGTATTGGAGTAATTATTTTATAATTTAATTGCTTCCCCCCACCTGTATACTGCCCATGTAGCAGTCAGCAGGGGAGTGTCACCAGTGTGCTACAGCAGTAAACTCCCTAAGTGTTCCTCTCACTTTCTGTGTGTGCGCAAGCGTGTGCTCACGTGTATTTTTGTGATTGCGACTGACATTGCAAACCGCAGTGCGTTTCATGCACAATATCAGCCCACAGCAGACCCAGAGATGCAACCGCCACAGCAGGAAAAACGTTGGGACGGACACACAAGTCAGTCAGCTCCTTCACCTCCGGACATCAGTCCTGGTTATCAGCTCCGAGGCTGCTCCATCCTGACAGCCCACCACTTACTGTTCTTCCTTCTTCTTTCACCAGGAGCTACACCACTATTCAGTGTCCTAAGTCCTGCCTGCAGTGGTCTGCTTTTGGTGCTGCGACACCGATGGCACAGTGACCAAACACAGTGAACTTGCTGAAAAAAGAAACCGGACTACACTGGAACAAAGCAAGCTTTTGAGACGAAAAGCATTAAAGCTGTTCACTTGTGGTCAACTAACCTTGGGTGGTTTAGTTTCCCTCGTGTAAGCTATATGTCATATATATATATGTTGTGTGGCAACTCATTACATAATCCTGCAGTGACCTCAGATACACTAGACATTCTGCCTAATACTGTAAGACATAAACAGGGAAATCTATAACACAAAATGCCTAATGCTTCTGTATGCTGAGCATAGTTACTAACTTGTACATTTCTATTTAATGAACAATAAATATACGTTTTATACAAATAAATATAGAATAAAATAGAATAGAAATCTGATTTTAATTCTATTAACGCATTAATAGAAATTATGAAAAATAGCAATAATCTCAAATCATATATATGATTTTTTTAAAAGTATTCCAGTGATCAAACAGTTAAAATTTTATTTCTTAAATAAAGTATTTATTAATCTTTTAAAACTTATACATATAAAATTTTTATTTTTATAAAAAAAAAAAAAAAAAAAAAAAAAAAATTCCAGTGCTAATGGGACCTTTGTGGCCTCAGTCCTCCATTTCCTGGCCAACTGTGGCGTCAGAGATATCTCTCAGGAAAGAGGATGAGAAGGGTAAGCCAATGAGATAAGGCACACAGCAATTCATGCATGATACAGAGAAACCGAGAAACAAACTCCCATTGAGGAATGTGCAAGACCTGTGTGATGTAGGGCAGAGCTTCACCTCCTGGTGTAAGTGTTATAATGGGTGGGAGGTTGGCTCAGTCTGTGATTCACTGACCTAGTCAAACAGCTACAAGCACCCAGCTCAGTCTATGACTCACTGACCTAGTCAAACAACTTTGAGAGCCCAGCTCAGTCTGTGATTCTCTGCCCCAGTCATTCCCACAGTAAAAAAGAGGAAGATGACATGCAGGAACGCCACACAAAAAGGTCAGACGGGTTGGTCCTTTTTTGGAATGAAAAGTTCTCCTTCCATAGGAAAAAAAAAGAAAAGGTTGAAATAACATTGTGGATCGTATTTCTTTTCATACTCATTCCAAAACCTGCTCCATGGGCTGCAGCTCTCCAGTGCAGGACATGCTTACATGGAGCAGAGGGAAACAATCCCAAAAAGACAAAGACAGCACTGAAGAACACACCATGAAGAGCTGCAGCTTAAAGCTCAAGTGTGTGTGGGGCTGTGACTTCCAGACATTTTTTTAAATGCTCGCTGTTCATATAGTTATAATAGAACAATTTAGTTTGTTGTGCTATGTGTGTTCTCACTGGGCATTTTTCACTCTGCTGATTTAAGTACCATTTAATATTTTTATAGTGAACATGTGAGGCATGTTCCTCATGTAGAGTGTAGCCCCATAGCAACCCATCTTTAATGCTATTTGAGCACAGCACCACTAAATCATCATGTATGTACTCCACATTGCTCCAGCTGCAACATGTTGGCAGTAAAAAGGCTTTAGGTTTACTACAGTTATCAAACACATTACAATTCCCTTTGGGACATAAGACAATTATCCTGAATGTCAAAAAGATTGTTGAAGGACCCTTTTTATTATGAGTGTGGTACTCAAAATCAGATTCTCAGTTGTTTAGCTGTTTTACTCAAGCAAACAAACTACGAAAAGTGTAAGCATCTTTACTAAAAGTTAACATGAGGCTGCACAGATGCATACCTCAAATGTGTAGCATGTTAACATGCTCGGCAGGCTAAGTGCTCATTATTTTAACAGCCCCTGCAAACACAAACAGAGCAACCACAGTGTGGTGCAGCACTCCCACACTCCAGGGCCCCCACTGACCGCATGCTACAGGGCTGTTTATTGGGAGCCCGCTCGTGTGGTCAAAGTAAAGGCATTCAGTGTTCTGGATGGTAAATGGCTCCCACATGAGGTCAGCAGCAGTGGGCGGAGCCAGACCACTGGGCAGGCCTAGTGTGGGTGGGGCTTAAGTTTCCCCACATGAGCACAGGAAAGGAAAACTAAAATGCCCTGAGGGGTGTGCTCCGTCTGTCATGCCGTTTGTTTCACTTGGAGAAAATAACACATAAACAATTGCCTGTAAAAGGATGCACAGAGGTTTTCCACACTCACAGCGGCCTCATTTAGTTCAGCATTCTGTAAAACAGACTGATGAAGGTATGGTATCTATGGGATGGCTGCACCTTTACCCAACACTACAGCTGATCATACATGCCACCCATTTACCTCCCCTTATGCTGTGCAGTGATACAGGTAGTCTGGTGCGTAACCTAGCCAACCTAGGGCGCAAAGCAGGGTACACCCTGGACAGGTCACCAACCCATGGCAGACAGCTACCTTCCCGATAATTTATTTGTTACAAAAATGTCTGTAAATGGTAAGGAAAAACAGGAAAGGAACATGCCAAGGATTGCTCACCAAGACGAACAAGTATCATGAAAATAATTGACCACTGAATTGCAAGTCTTGACAACAGTAAGTGGTAATTTGTCTTGCCAAACAATTACATGAGATTGTAGGTCTGCCTCATCACAAACCAGAGATTCTTTATTCTGATTCAAGATCTATTGCCTGCTTGCCATGAGGCTGACCAGAACCACAATTCTACCAGCTCCACAAGCCCTTCCCTGTGCTTTGATATACACACAGTCCACATTCAATCGGACAGCCTCCAAATCAACTCAATACTGTCCCCCATCATTACTCATGGGTTTTTTGTCACTTCACTGGTACTTAACCCATCACCTGTTCACCTCTCACTGTGAAGTATCGTTACTTATGTATCTCTTAGTAATTCAGCATCTGTCTGACTTTGCCCTGTCATTTCCTCCCTCAAAGTTTCTGTTGTTATGCATGTTCCCTTCAGCTCTGCACAGCCCAAGGATCGTTCATACTATACATCTTCTCCAGTTCTCCAGGACACCCCATTTCTCTTGGTTTCCAGTGTAACTTGATTGACTCCACACATTCCATTCCTGTATCGTGGTTGCATCCATCTTTCCTCTTCCAGGCTTTCAGTCCAAGTTACATACACATCTGTGCAAAAATTTGCCACATACATGGCTTTAACATGTTTAATGTAACAACATTCAGAGGTCGCATCCTCCCTGTGATGTTTGTGTTTGCGCCCATGTCCCCTTGTTTCCTTATTAACCTGTTTGTTACTGAGTGTTTGCACCTGGTCATCATGTTTCCTGTTTGATCACTATACAGGTTTGATGCTTGCTAATTCTGTCCTAGCCACTCGTTGAAGCCTCATTGTGGTTGTTATCTGTGTGGTTGTGGTTCTCTATTTCAGTCTTATGGGCGTTCCTGTCCTTTTCGGCGTTCGGAGTATTCGGCGCTCGTCTACTTTACGAGAATATGCTTTCTTTTTACATTGTTTTGTCTTTATTGTTACAGTTAAAGTCCTCTCTGTATGTAAACTTGTCCTCTGCCTTGTTGTTCTCTGTCCTTGTTCCACCACCCATATGGAAGACTTAATTACAGGTTGCCAGATTTATGAAGATATCCCCTGATGCCTACCCCTGTAGACTACTTGAACAATAACACTGATCAGACAACAGTACAATAAACGTCTGTCATATTTAAGCAATCTATTATATCATTTACATCAGAAAAAAATCTACCTAAAGTTGATGTCAGAATACATGACCAAAATATGAAACACATATTTACTGACCACTGGGAAATACCTGGCATATACATTATAGCGTACGTCCTGATGTGAATACATGTAAAACATTCGCACGTCAAGTAAAGCACAGGACCCTCAGCACTGATTTTGCATGCGCCTTTTCCCATCAAGCTCTTTTAGGAAACAGAGGCCTTGCTACAAAAACTTGTGGAGCACATTCACATAATTGCATGTTCTATATCCCTTTTCACCTTTTTGCACCTTTCAGATAAAAATTCCTTTTTAAGGCCTGTAATATTCAACATGTCCTTACACACATTTACACAGACTTCATATACTGTCAATCCTGAACTGCCGTGCTCTGTGATGCACATAAACTTCTGTTGAGTGGGGCACAGCTCATCTTGGATGGACTGGAAAATGTGAATGAGTTGGTATGGGAATCAGATCATGTGATTCTGTAGAACCAGACGCATTAACAATCAGACTGATGAGCAGACCACACGCTGCTGAGATGAGAGAGTACACCCGTGACCTACACACACCAACGCAGTAACACACAGAACAGTGATTACGCCTACCTGAGCAAAGCACCCCCTTGTACCGCAGGCAGTTAAAGTCATCGCATTCGCACAGCTTTCCCCACACCTTCCCGAAGTCGCTGCTGTGACAGACGCACTGGCCGCAGATGCAGTCGCCGCGGCCGCTGCACACGGGCGCGTCGGGTGTGGCATTGCAGTGGTCCTGCTCCGTGGGGCTGTACTCGCCCTCGGCACACTCGCAGCGCGGGCCCAGTCGACCCGGGTTGCACAGGCAGATGCCGCACTCGTAGGTGCCGTTGCCATAGTTGCACGCGGGACTGCTGGGCTGGGCCTGAGCCTGGCACTTACAGTCGCACTCAAAGTCAACTGTGATCTGAAGAGCATCTTTGAAACCCACAGGTTTGATAGTGAAGGTCTTGCTTTTCTGTGCGGGGCAGCCTCGAGCCTTGGCTTCCACGCGGAAAGACACCTGTAGGAGTGAGGCACACGGCTTGCCTTTGATGACTGCAGCATATATGCAGAGTACAGCATGACTTCCTAACAGTGGTCAAAGATGCAAAATTGACTTTACTATTGTGTTCACTGTTAAACTAGGCTGGCTGTGGGCTGTGTAGTGGAATCAGTTTATTTGTTTTGTTTTGCTGCTTTTCTCAACCAGACCTGTTGCAGCTTATAAAAGGCTTGACAATAAGCTGGTAAATTGGGTCATGTGTTACAGAGCAGAGAGGGAGCTACAAAATGTAATACTGTGAGTGTCAAAGAGAAGGACTGAGGCAAACAACTTCAAATAAAAAAACATGGGTTGGTTGATGTAAGGAATTGTACTGTACAGCCAGTCTTCATCAAGCTAACTTCAGCTATACTGAAATGTACAGGACACTCTTTGTCTATCCGTTATTAAGAGAATAGCACAACATTTTGTTACTGAGAGTAAAAGATCTGAACAGCCCTCAGCAACATCCCACAGGGATGACCAACAACTCAAATTTATGGTCCTGAAGACAAATAAAAAAAGCCTGTGAAAAGTGTCCAAAGACAAGTTCCTGCCCAAAGACCACTAATATGTGGCTTGAAATAAAGCCATTAATGTAATTTTTTGGCCTGGTCAGAGTCCAGATGCAAACTTTATAGAGAAAATTTGGGCTCATATGTTTTGAAAACTGATTGAGTCAATATTGAGTGTTCTTTCAGTAAAAGTTTGTACAAGTATTTCAATATTTAAGCAAGTTTAAAGGAAGTTAGTTAATTTACATAATATTTGTTTGTTTCATTGATGTCTTGTGAAAATCTAAGAAAAAGAACATTTCTTATTCCATGTTTTTTTTGGGCATAAACTTGTGTATGCACACTTGTCAAACAAAACATTCCCACTTGAAGGGCGTGTCTGAGGGAGTGCTCAAAAGAGCTGGCCAGAAAGAACCAGCTGACACCCAGTGCGGGTGAGTCACACTTTTGGAAAAACAGACAAAAAGCATATGGGTCTGACTTCAGACTCCCATAGCGACTTGTGTCTGGTGACATAAACCATCATCTAGCAAGCTGGACTGTGACCTCTGCTAGGTTTCTGTAGATATAGTATCACAGTGGTTCCAGAGGAGCAAAGACTGGGGTTAAACTCATTTTTTTGGCAGTCATCGATAGCACTACAATTAGAGGGAAGACAGAAGCATTGCCAACGTCTCACATCAGGAAATGCTGAGCTCAGCCTCCTGCTATTCATCTCTCTCTGGACATGCCCATAAAAAGAAAGTAGCCAACAACAGGAAAATTCACAGAAGGAAGGAAGACCATGGTAACAAAAAAAAAAAAAAAAAAACCACATGATCATCATTGATAACGAACTCCATGAGTTACTCATCCTTATAGGTTTATTAAAGACAAACAGCTCTGAAACCTTTTATAGAGTGAAGATTCTCAATTCTGTTTCAGCTGAAGGGACACCACTGCAGATCTGAGGGCCAGCTCAAGACACGGGGGCGCTCCTTTCAACAAGTCACGAGAAAGAGTGTAGTTGTTATGTTAACAGTTCTGTCTGGCGTGGTGCTCTGAGCTTGTAAATGACAGAGCACAGAAACAGCAGAATTCCTGCACTGACGAACAGAAGAGGAAGGCGAGGTGGATAAACATCTCCAGTTTACAGAAAGGACTTGGGTCCTGTGGCGGAGCGTGGTGAGAACATGCCCTGTTGTGTACATGAGAGGTCACAAAAAAAAAAGACTGCATGTCTTATAGTAAGCAGGCAGCTTCGCCACCTGGTCACCTACTGTGTTGTATCATTATTAGAATGAGTAAGGTGAGTGCTCATTGGGAGTCAATGGAGAAATCACGTAGCCATAAAAAAAGATGTGGACAAAGGAATCTGGAAAAAATACAAAATAAAAATAAAACTGACTGACCGTGTCCCCGATCTTAAGACCGGAGCAGGACTTGAGTCCAGGGATGACTTCTCCGTTCAGACAGGTGGCGTTGAAGGACAGGGACAGTTCCTCCGGTACATCCAGTAGCTCCAGCTCCACCTTAGATCGGATTTTCTGTCCCAAAATGTTGAAATCATTTAGGCGTGTGTCAAGCAGGCAGAGGAACAGCGTTACACAATAATTTTTCCACACAGGTCTGGCTAGCTGACATAGCGTGCATATGAAAACCCACGCCTGACTAAAATCTGCAAGTCTACAACTGTTAGTTTAAATATTATGGTAATTCAAATATCAAAATTATATGTTAATAGAGATATTTCACTTTAGGTTTGGTGGTTCAACAGATACTTCAGACAGGAATTGTCAATGATTCATGAGAAGAGCACCCTGGGGACTGTACTCAAAGGCCATGTGGTCCAGTTCTCTTGACATTTCCTTTGATACACCTTGAATTCGTATGCATTAGAAACCTGGGCTACATTTTTATATCCTTAGTTCCCCCATGCAAGGCTGTCTGATTTTAGATGCTGCTAAGTCATGTTTATTTCCCCCAATGTTGTTATTCCAGTCACTGACAGCACTTACTGCATAAGCATCCAGAATGAGTTGAATCACATTTCCCGAGTCATCTGACAGCGTGCCCACTGTGGTTCCTGGAATCAGTTCGCTGTAGTTCTGGGAAGATTAAGGTAAAGGATCAGGGAGGAGAAAGCTGAGTGAAGGACACCAGTGTCATACCTGTAGCCCTGAACGAACCCTGGACAAGCCTAGCATGTCATAGTGGGACCAACATGGTAAAATCCTCTTTACTGAACATGTGTGTGACGGAGATGGGGATCCCCACCTGGTACAAGGGCACCACATGGCTGGTCACGGCAAAGATCAGATTGATGTTGTTCTCAGACATCTTTTCAGTTATCAATGCCAGGGAGGGGTAATCCTGAAAAACAGCGGGTGGTAAGAGCCTGTGTTAAATACGGTGTGTCTTTAATTTAATCTGATGTGCCTCCTGGTCATTTTCTCATTATCCAGCTCCTTCACACGTGTCAAGTTTCCCTGGCTAAAACGTGTTCACACACCTGGCCTGGCACTCACCAGAATGGTGGACTTATCGTAGTTGTTGTCGCTGCCCACGTGGCACTGCCCATCATTGGGTTGCACAATTCCAGCCAAGCGGCCGTCTAAGGCAATATGAGTTTTTGCGTCGGTAGTAAACACCAGCAAGTGGGAGGCGCCCTGTCGCCAGCCAATCTTTTCCTGAAAGAAACAGCCCCTGATTTTCACATTTCAGTCTGTGCTCACACACGGACATTAGAAGATCTGAACTGAACACAGTGCAGCAACCAATCGCTTGTCTATCATGAAGTGTAAAGCCATTAAACACAAATAATATTATTAAAAATGACAGCAATCCCACAGAGAGAAAAATGAAGAAGGAAGTCTTTATCATGGACTGTATAGAACTGTTGAATATGTAGCCAGTGCAAACTGATTAGTGAATAACACAATTCACATACTGTCAGATAACCACACTGGGCTTTTACGTAACAGGTGAGGAGATAAGAGAGTGTGTCTGTGTCTGGTACCCAAATGCTTGCATGTGTATAAGCAGGAGTGCAAACAGGGCGTCTCACTTTGCAGACGGCGGCCTGGACAATGGCGTCAAACCCGCCCTCGGGGGCGTCCCTGTTCCGAGACACACGCTGCTTTTTCACCTCCTCTGTGAAGCGGCTCACCTCCTCCGTCAACGAGAGCACGTGCTTGAAGCCAAACTGTGGTAAGCAGGTGGTGTGGATGCTACGAAAAGGGGTGGTGGGATAAATCAGCTGTTTATGAACACACCTAACTCAGGTTAGTGCATCAACCGACAGATCATAGGTTTATACAACCAATCATTAAATGTCTAAAGTCCGCTTTCAAGCTAGCTGGGGACAGCAAGTAGTCTGTAACTGAAGAACCAAAATTGTAATGGCCAAAGTCATTGATGAAATGGCTGCTGCATTATAAGTGCCATTATATCCTTGAAAAAGCCACAGACCTACATGGTTTGTTCAAACATGCAGCTAGATAACATAGCACCATTTTAAAGTATCAGTACTTTGGAAGAAACACATTTTAAACAACATAATAAGAGGAAAAGTTCCTGACTGTCATTTTTCCATGTCGACTTTTGGAAAACAACCTCAATGTGTTTGAAACAGAACACTACTCCATAACCGAACTTGATGTCTAGATATCCAAATCTAACATATGGCTAAACCCCAATGCATTCAAAAGCTAAAGCAACATGCCTCCGGTCAAACTTGGCATCCACGTAAACCATGAGGCTTGTAGCGGTGTTTGTAGTAAGGATGAGGGGTGTGGCTCACCCGTAGCAGGGGTTTCTCACTGCCTCCGCGGGGGACATGTACATGTAGGGGGACATTGGCTTGTCCACAAAGGCTCCAAAGCCCATGCGTAAGTTGCTGGTGGTGTGCCCCATGGCCTGGGCCAGGTCATTACCCAGCATGCGCAGGCGCGCCAGGTCATCCTTCATGGAGTAGGAAAGGTCCATCAGGTAGTACAGGTCCACGGGGTAGTCCTCCACCTGGCGCACCTTCACTGTGAATGTCTGTGAGTCGTCTGCAGCGAATTCGGGCGGAGATGTAACCCAGGGTCACACTATGATGAGTGCTTCAGAGAAACCTTGCTAACTCACTAAAACAATTTAACATATTCCGTTATAATGCGTTGCTGGATAATAATAATGCATATCACATCTTTAATGACGGCAGGTGGCTGTATACAACACAGAACACTACGGAAATTTCCCTTATGTCATGAACACAGGATTAGTACCTTCATTAATGAGGCAGTGTAGCCACCATTTATAAGATAATTCACCAGAAATGCCCAATAACAGTTTAGTGTTTTCATATTTGTTTCTATGCAGACTTACAGTTTTAAAAATAATATATAACTGTCTTATAGTCATAGTTTGGTCTAGGTAATGCAAACCAATCATAACTGCTGTCCATAAATTATCACACAACACAGAATGCATAATTAAATGTTTCATGAAAATTATTATACTACATACAGTAGTGAGTGTCCTAACATTTCTGGGAGGAATCTAATGACAAGGTCAGGTAATGTGTACAAGCACTGATATGAGTCACGGTCAGCAGCTTCTAAGTAAGCACACACAGTGTGAAGAGTCTGCAGGGGGGCTGTGAAGGCTAGTGGTTAGCATACGAATCTGGGCACTTGTGTGTTAGTACACAGTTGTACAAGCAGGCAGGATGTCAGAAACTCTTTTAAATGGGTAATGGGTAAAGTCATTGGCCGTTCATGGTCTGACTTGCTATTGGCATAATAACATCTGTGCTTACAGGAAGAGACAGACTGGTTAAGTGACATGGGACCAGAAACTCTGGTGCTTACAGTCAAAGCGCTTGTATCTGGTGCTTATAAACAGAGATAACTGGAATTTGAAATAACCTGATTTCAAACAGGACTTAACATGCATATAAACAATTGGTGCTTGTAACTGATATAACATTTACAATTTAAAAAACATGAAAATAATACACACTCACGGACACACACATATATATACAAATATATGTTTTCATTTCATGTTTTTAAAATTATATTATATATATATGCACACACGCACACACACACACACACACACACACACACACACACACACAAGTATATTTGTATATATACATATACATCTACAGAAAGCCTTGCGTGTCTCTGGTCTCAGCAAATTTCACTGAATCTCTTCGTTCAAAAAAGCAGATACAATCTCACAAACACGCACACAAAGGTGACACGTTTCATGTTTAGGAGAAATTATTTCAGTTTTCTCTTACTTAGAGAAGTAATAGAAAATGCAGATTGACCAAGGGGGCCCAAACCTTTCAGCAGAACTGTAGACATCTCATGAGTTTAAGCTCACCCTTCAGAAAATGCCAGTCAGAAAACCATTTCCGTGAGGACTGAGAGCTGGTATTTCTGACACTTCCTTCAAAGCTAAACACAATTGCTTTACATCATAATTAAGCTGATGGAATATTGTAGCGCTGGCCCAAACAGATGATTTGTAAACTGGTTTAAAGTCAGCGCTTTTAATTAAAAACACTCCTTCATGTGCTGCAGCACAGCCAAAAGGCTGTGGCTGAATTCCTGAGATAGTACTGTTCTGATGAGGAAAGCACTTAACCTGAATGTCCTTAGCTAAAAATGTACACATATGTAAACTGTACGCAATATACAAGGCAGGCTAAAAGCCTCTGCTAGGCAACACAGACAAGCAAACATTTATATGTGTGTGAATTTGAAGTTTTAGGTTGCATTAACAAATAATTTGAATGTCATGAAGACTTCATACAGCAGTTTAAGGTCTATAAGAATCAGGTATTTGTTGAACTCTGTGTGTACTTGGGCCAATTGCCAGGACAAGCACCAGTAACACTGGGACTAATGTAAGTTTCACTCAGCGTTTGTTGATAGTTATAAAACTGAGTTACTGTCTGACTCCTCTAGTGACAACCAACAGAAGATGTCCCTTGTTCATTGTAGCAGTATGCGTGAGTGCGCGTGTGTACCTGTGTGACAGGCAGCTAACCTAGCCAAGAAAATGTGTGCGTGCATGTGTGTGCCTGTGTCTGTGTGTGCACGTGCACGTGTGCGTGAGCGTGCATGTGTCTGTGTGTGCGCGTGCACATGTGCGTGAGCATGCACGTGCCTGAGTAACAGACAGCTTACCTGGCCTCAGGGTGATCCGCAGCTTCTGCGGCTGTATCTGTGTCACGTCAGCGGCTGTCCCTGACGCCCTGTTGCTGAGAGGCACATCCTCTGTCACCGACAGCTGGCTTGAGGGGAACTCCATCTCTTCTGCCCTGCATCCCACTGCCAGCAGGTTCTGCTTCAGATCACAGCGCGAGATGCCCGCTGTGCCCTGCCCAAAATCCTACCAAAGGGCGACGCAGGGAAACAGGAAGGGTGTCTGCTTGAGAATGTTACACTTTAAAAAACCAAAATACAAAAAAGAAAATGTGTTTTAGGAGTGTGAAAGCATAGAGATTTAGACAAGCAGTTTCACTTCACAGGGATGGAAGAGCTAAGTAATTTGTTTGGCAGACTGAAAACGTATGTTTTCAGAAAGCATTGCAAAAATGCGCCGACAAACACAAGCGTGTACTTGAGGTTAGCTTATAATTCGTCTCCCTCTGCTGCGCAGCAAGAAAAAAAAAAAAAAGCTGACACTTTTAGGACAGAGAGCTCATAAAGATTATAGTGAAGAAAAGTGCTGCTTTGGAAAGCCATCGCTGTAAAGCTCCTTCAAAAATGGTCTTTGAGGATTGGGTCAAGCTGTCTGGCCTACATGGGAATTCTAAGAACAATTTCCACAGGACTCAAAGCCGCATATTCAGCAAAAAAAAAAAAGTCACAAAAATACCAGCTGTGTTAAGTCATAGCTGTAAAAGTGGAAACTGACCAATAGTAAATTCTGACTCCACACAGTTCAGGCTCGGTATTCAAGGTTGTAGCTATTACCAAATTTGTGCAAATATCAGCTGATGTGATGATGTTCAGAACCATTTTGCAATGTTTACACCTATCCTGGTGAGTGATGCAAGCTCTTCCCATCTGAAACAACCACTAATACTAATGCAGGCAGAGTTTGCATGTCTCACACTGATACACTGAGTATCTTGGTGAGAAAACAAAACCTCCTAAAAATAATCTCAGAAGGTCTAGGCATGCCCAGGTGTTATGACATAGATGCCGTCATGGTGTTACTGACTCAAGTGTTGTGAGTCTCTGATTGCAATCAGTATTGAGTAATATGAAATTGCATACAACCTCTTAAATGATCTGAATTGATTCTGTTCTAGCACTGAAATACGCTCAAACAGAAAACTTACATGCCACCACTATCTAACAATGGAGGAGAATGTCAGTTTTTAAACGTTACGTGTACAGCATAGTTGAGTTACTCCTTAATTGAGCAGCCACAATATTAAAATAGACAGAGAAAACCAGTGGTAACCATTAAGCGTTAGTAACGCGAGGGCTGTATGTCCTTTGCTGTACAAACAGGACAGGCGCAACGTGAGGCTTGGGGACACATGTCAGAGGGAGTTAGAAAACAATCAAAGTGGAACATGGGAAGGTAGGAACAGAAGGACCCCTGAGAACGGGCACTGTGTTCTCACCTGCTGGAAACACCAGGCACAGCTGGGGTGGGCTGCCAGGCACTGCTTACAGGTGCTCACCCCTCGAGTCGTGCAGATGTTGGAGGCTGAAAGACGAGTGGTTTTCACACAAGCCGACCCCAATACACTCATACCCAGCTCCCAGCTTCCTCCCCAACCATGCTGTCATTTCCCCCTGCCAACCTAATCTTGTAATTGTATTTGTGGGAGGACACACTCGCTCACATATGATGCACAAACAATCAGCGGGCCAGACGGTCATGACTGGGCGGGTGAGCACTGCCAATTTTGCAACACTTCATCATAAAGGGCTTCGACGCCAATCAGCTGCAGTGTTGCAACTGTGTGGACACCGAGACAAAACATAAAACCACGAGTGACCCACGCCCTGCCAAAAAAACCTGACATTACCATTACCCGCTGGTCACCAGCCATTCCACGTTGTGTTTCACAAACAACCTAAGAGTACCACTTGAGGATGTTGTAGTATGATTGTAACTTTGTCATTTTGATAATCCTATAGAATATTTCAGAGATCAGTTAACTGATTCTGTAATAACATCCATCCATCCATTATCTTAACCGCTTATTCCTGGTGAGGGTTGCGGGGAAGCCTGGAGCCCATCCCAGAGCAC
>JABJVR010003207.1:0-16254 GCA_025773905.1 Chitala chitala | reverse complement strand
ATTCGAGGTTTTACTCTTTTACTTTTATGACAAATTCTCTTTGGAGTATTTGGAGAGAATGTATTTCAGTGAAAACAACGCGCAGTGTAACGTTGTAGATAGTGAAAATATAAATTTAATCAATCTGAAATATTTAGAAAACGAGTGAAAGTATTAAAGCAATGTAAAATATGTAGAAATCGAGTGAAAATATTAATTTAAAGCAATGTAAAATATTTAGAAAACGTAACATTTTACATGCATATCGAACTTTGGCTCAGCGTTACCTAACGTAACCGAGGAGCTGTTTTTGGCTCGCTACCGTTGTTTTGCTCATGGATGATTACCCGGACGAGACTCTCAACATCGGATTCCTGTGTGGTGGGACTGTTTCATCATGAGTCAGCAGCTGCTGCTGTGAAAACGGTGTCTCCTGTTGAAGTACCTGAGTCCAGAGCTGGACTGATGCCGTCCCCTTGAGCGCTGTCTGAATGAGACTTGGGGATACTCATGCAACAGATTCTTCTGTGGCCTCAAACAATGGGTTGCGTGTTTTCAGAGCAGAGCATTAATGTTACATGTTGATGAATTGTACGCTGACATGCTATATATTGACACAATATACTGTCCGTTACTTGTGGACACCTCGTGAGTTCACACGCTGTGGGCTGTGTTTTGACTCACTGCCTCTCTTGTGCTGGCAGATGATGATGAACTTGCTGAAAGTGAGGAAAACGTTCCTCATGTGCCCTACTCCCCGCCACGTTACAGCAGCGATGAGATGCTGCACCGCTCTCGGGAGTTCTACACGGTAATGAATGCCAGGAGGTCAGTGCGTTTCATCAGCCCCGACCCCGTGCCTAGGGAGGTCATCGACAATGTCATTCACACAGCAGGTGTGTAACCTCTGATCTCTTGATGACTAATGGGGAGAGTGGAGTAAAATAAGGGACATTATAGCTGCGCGCTTATCAGGCTTTGGTCTTGGTCGGGTCGTCTGTGAGTGATCAATAGTGTTGATGTCCTTGCCCTGATGTCCCGCCAGGCACGGCGCCCAGCGGTGCCCACACCGAGCCCTGGACCTTTGTGGTGGTGGCTGACCCTGAGACCAAGCACAGCGTCCGACGGATTGTGGAAGAAGAGGAGGAGATCAACTACAAACAGAGGATGGGGGACAAGTGGGTCAAAGATCTGCAGAGGCTCAGGTGAGCTGACAGACCAGTTAATAGAAGGAGAGGGGACTGGGGGAATGTGTGGCGGGGCATTTGGGAGAGGGTGATGGGAATAGAGCTTTGGTGTTACACTTCCAAGTACACTGTTAGTTACAACAAAACTGATCCATGTACAGTCATTTCTGTTCTCACGTTTGTTCATATGTGACTGGTAAATAGATCCATGTAACATGGCTGTGATGTCTTCGGCACTCGGCCCACGATTCTGTTCCTATGACCGCATCATAGCCATGCTGATATTCGGTACATCGGCACTCCGTTTTGAGTGATATTGCTTTATTGATTGCAATGAAAAAACATTTGCACTACTGTAATAATTGGGTCAATGCTACATACTGTTGGAGATAATCATAAAAAATGAAAGAAAGCATTGTTGATGGAACTATGAGGATCAGCAAATCCGTGAGATTGTGGTTAAAATAATTTTTTTTTTTTTGATTAAAAGAAATTTAGGCCATAAAACTAAGTGGTAAACATTTGTTTGTATTTGGTTAGATTTGACTTGTTTACCTCAACTGTACTTTTCCTGTTGGAGAGGTTTTAATAGATTACATACAGCGTATCCCTCTTTATGAGAAAAGTGTGTATATTATCTCACTCTTGCAGTTTCTTTGCTTCGCTGCTGTTCTACCACTTACTTGGGGTCTTGTTCACTTTTATGTCATCTTTAATGTTGGGGGCCTTGTTTGGTGGGTTTGCATTGTAGCTTGTTTATTGTCTGCAGAACAAATTGGGTGAAAGAGTACTTGGAGATTGCCCCATACCTCATCCTGATCTTCAAGCAAACATTCGGCGTACATGCCAGCGGAAAGAAAAAAACTCACTACTACAACGAGATCAGCGTCTCCATCTCGTGTGGGATCCTCCTGGCTGCTCTCCAGGTACTGCGTGTGTGTGTGTGTGTGTATGCGTGTGTGTCTATGCAGGTCATTTGGTTATCTACTTCCCGAAGAATGCAACATGCATTGGTGCCAGTAATCATCATAATACCAAACTGCAGTCCTCAACTGTGTACGTGTGTATTTGTGTGTGTGTGTGTGTGTGTATGTGCATATATACAGACTGTGTGACTGTTTGTTTGTGTATGTATGCCTATACTCAGGCTACGTTAGTTTGTATGTTTTGTGTGTGTGTGTGTGTGTGTGTGTGTGTGAGTGTGTGTGTGTGTGTGTGTGTGTAAAGTCTGTCTGAATGTGTGTGTGTTTCTGTATTCTGTATGTGTGTGTATACAAAAGCTGCACGAGTGTTTGTTTGTTTGTGTATGTGTGTGTAAACACAGGCTGCATGAGTGTGTGTTTGTTTGTGTATGTGTGTGTAAACACAGGCTGCATGAGTGTGTGTTTGTGAGTGTAAAGTCTGGGTAAATGACACCTGGTGACAGTGACCACCACCCGCTGAACTGTGGCCCCCAGTACTGTGTGTTTGTACTGAACTGTCAAACTGAAGCTCTAAGCATGTGTTGTACAGAATGCAGGCCTGGTGACAGTGACCACCACCCCGCTGAACTGTGGCCCCCAGCTCCGTAAGCTGCTGCAGAGGCCCCCAAATGAGAAGCTGCTGATGCTGCTGCCGGTGGGCTTCCCTTCTGCAGACGCCACTGTGCCCCAGCTCAGCCGGAAAGCCCTGGATGACGTCATGGTGTTTGTGTAACCTGGACCACGCAGGGCTCATTACAGTGACACTACTAAAACACCCCATTTAATTTGCTAAAAGTTCTCCAGATGACAGACTTCAACCTGTTGTTTATAACAATGGATACCCATGACAGAATTGACCAATGACCTGATTGATGCATGACAAATGTGACAGACATGATCCATTAGGAATCCTGCATTGAGACTAAGGATCTACATAAGTTTTCATAAACCAAGATGTTTTCAGATTCTCACATAAAGGTATTGCCAAGTATAGAACTTGGACCTTGAGATTATACATAGAACAATAAAACTCTGTTCAAGGGAAAAAAATCTAATTTCCTTTTTTGTAAACATTGATTAAGCAAGTATAGTTACATGAGTGTAGCAGAAAAATAATTGTAACATATCACACATTTCTTTCTTGTCTTTTTTAATGTAGTGTTTGTGGTGATTAATAACATATGATGTTGATTTTAAAATTACAGTTAAATGGCAGCAAAAAAACATTTTTTTCATTCACTTTCACAGCTGCTTATTCTGCAGATTCACAGGGGGCTTGGACTGGGGGAGGTGGCAAAGCAGAGCAGGGTACAACTTGGACAAGGCTCTTGCCCAAATATAAGCTTTCTTCCACTCTCAACGTTCTTAAACCTTAAGCTCTTTCTTTGATCATCTCCACATCTTTGAAACTCTTGCCTGTGATATAACTGTACTACTTAAGACATTAGTCATCTCTAGGAGGTTGGGGGGGGGAAGCCTCACTCCTGGGTGTTAGAATGATGTCAAATTAAGATGGAATTTGCAACATTGTCCTAATGCTTGTCCTGTCCCTGACAGGGGGTGCTGTTTCCCATTTTCTATAAAATCTTCATTTAGGGCAGTGGTTCCTGGGGTGCTGGCAACCCCAAAGGGGGCGAGAGTCAGTTCTTGAGGGTGTGAGGAGAGGATCTGGAAAGATGTATTTTTTAGTTTGTAATGGTAGCTGATTATTTGACATGAAAATTGAAGGTGTTTATTTTTCTGTCTTATGTGCTGGGGGCGTGGGAAGGAACATCAAAATCTCAGGGGGTGCTAGGATAAAAAGGTTAAGAACCATTGATTTAGAACATATTGCTGTATCTTACTCTGTCTCTCTCAATAGATTCCTGCGTGACGCACAGTATGACGGTCCAAGTTCAACCTGTAATGTTTATACGTTTACAAATCAGGGCCAGGATTGAAAGATATGTGCACGCTTTTAATTATTTATTCCTATTGCTGCAAATTAATCATACAAAATTTGGGAAAATCCAGCAGTATGCCAAATTAATAATATTGTAACTGCTGTACTAGTTTACAAATAAAGGCCATAGGGACTGTAGATATGCCCTATAATGTGACACAGTGTTGCACATTAGGTCATTAGCAGCCTGGAGGCTCAGTGGGTAGAAGTGGGTACATCACAGTGGAATGTAGACATCTGCTGTATTCAAATCCCAGCCCAGCCAGGTGTGTCCTCAAACAAGACACTCAAATTTTCCTTTTTTTTGTTAGAAAGCTATTTACTTAGTTTCAAGTTGCTGCATTTTGGTTGGTTTACTATTATGTTTCAGAAAATGTAAAAAAAAAACATAACAATAAAAGTGAGCTTCAAAGACCACACTGCTTCACAATCGCTCAATGGCTTGTTTTCGTTTATGTTATACTAATCTTATTCAGGATGACAGAGATTGTTTCAGACAGTTGCTAAGCTTCTTTTAAAAGTGGTTGCCCTTGTATCTCCTGGTGTGAATGTAAGGCAGCAGCAAAGTTTTCTTCTGTGCTGCTGTGCTGATAGGTTCTAGGTGCATCTCCTACTGGGTTGTGCTTTAGTTGTGGTTATAGCTTTGGCTGCACCTAGCATGCCAGGAGCAATTCAGTCAAAGAAGTAGGATGCCATTCAGAATCCAAAGACCTGGACTGGAAGGTTTGCATGGATGGCATGTTGTCTGAATATCTGAGCAATCTACATTAGATCATGAATGCATGATTCAGCTGTCTGCATACAGTCAGTTACTATCTGAGAAGGCTGCATTATATCTAGTCTTAAATCAAATAGGTTTTATTACCTATTTGAAACAGATATTTCCTTGTCCACCCAAAGGTTCATGTCTCTGACTCATACAATAAATCATGTCGAAATATATTCACGTTCTAAAACCACATGAGTCATGCCTTGAAATGAGTGAGAAAATCAAATGATCCGAGTGTCAGTATGTGAATATCCTGGTGTCGGAGGCGGTGTGCTGTTCAAACCTCACTTTCTGTTCTGTAAGAATTTGTAATTTTGCTCTAAATTCAATTTACAATGTACTGTCTGAGTCTGGACAGTGTTTTTTTCTTTTCTTGCATGTTGATGAGGCAGTCTGCTCAGTGTATAAACATTTGTTGAAGCGATTAACGCAAATCAGAAAGTCTCAAACTATCAGTGTTCCTTGCTGTGTTTGGGCTTGTCCCAGTACCACAGACTGTGTCTGTCACACTATTTTAAAATGGATTTACATGTGCTTGTTATCGCTCGGGCTGGCTACACTAAACCAATAAACTTAAATGTCATGTTCAAATCAGTTCAGACTCAGCATCATACGTGTATTTTGAAAATAAATTATAAATTTTTGTGGCTAGCACTGGAATAAGCCCACAGCATTAAAAACCCCTGGAAAAACTATCGTGATTTTCTGGCATATAAAATCTGAATATACTGTAGTTCATAATACTATCACCGGTTTAAACTATATATCACTTTAATTTGAAAGAAAAATCTGAACAGATTCTGTATAGCCTTTTTTGTGCACTGTTTGCTTGTGTGCTTCTGTGCTCAGTGCATTTGTAACACCTTTTTGGTGCATCCTGTTCTAGATGACGTTATTGGTTTCTTTCATTTTGATAACAAAACTTGCCACGAGGGGGCAGTAATTATATAACTACGCTATTTTTGTACATTTTTTTCCCCACAATGTATGACCTCAGACCTTATGACAAAATGCTATATTATAAAAAGTGAACTTGTAAGAACACTTTGATTTTAAAAAATTACATTCTTTACTCAGGCCGCATAGTCATTCATAATTAAGTGTTGATGATTACTGTAAACTGGTTAGGATTAAATGACTTGTGTGGTTCAGTGATTACATCTGTACATCTCACAGTGATGTGATGAAGATATGCACTGGAAAAGAACTTAACTAGGCAAATTACCTAGACACAGGCCACCACACACACACACACACACACACACACACACACACACACACACACACGCACACTGTTGCCATAGTAACATACAGCCACACCCTTAGGTCACATGGTCCAACATGGCTATCAGTATGTAGGGCCAGGGTGGGAGAAGGGGAAGCAGCCATATGTTGTGCTGTAAATCATAAGGAGCAGCGTGGGGTGAGCAGGACAGATAGGGACGGGTGGGTGGGGATTATCCAGCCCACAGTGGAATTCAGGAAATGAAGCCATGCATGAAGCAGGGAAAAGAAAGGAAACATTGTTGTGGCCTGGACGAATGTCTGTGGCGATTCACAGAGGAGAATTGCTCCAGAGACCTTAAGATCAAGCTCATTTCAGAGACAAAATAAAAACACCTGCTGCTGGGGGCGAGAGCGTGGGGGCACTCTCCTCATTACATCACTTGTTCTGTGTATAATTGGCACTTGAAAAAAATGTGTTCTTACCTCATGTCACCTTTAGACTTTCTCTTTTCAAAGGGAATATGTAGCATGTCTTGTTGTCCTGCTAGACTCCACGTGACACATCTGGACACTCCAGCATAAGCATATGAATAAACTAGTTAACTAATTGAACTTGAACAAAGAAAAAGATGTTACAAGCCTAAACACTTGTGTGCAAATCAACAGCTTGCTTCCAGATGTATAAGAAGTGCTGCAAAATGAAAAGAGAAAATAAAGGGTTCTTAAGCATTTGCCAGCTAACTCTTGCTTCTTCATCATTAAACAGTAATTTGTATTGATTTTCTTTCTGTTTTATGGAAGATTAGACCAAAGACTGACCTGTGGAGAATGTATAAATGGTCCCACAGCTGCTGCTGTCCCAGTAAACACAGCAGCATTCATGACTGGCCTGCTCTCAAACGCAAAGCCCTTGTTCCTGTAACAGGTCCCATGCATAGACCCTGTCGGACATCCATGCCCTGTGTCTGCAGGCCTCTCCCTACAGTGCTGCCAGAGTTCCGCATGTTAGCAGCAAAGGTGCCCAACGGACGTGCGCTCTTTCATTCATTGTCATCAGTCTGGCCGTGTCAGCAGCGCTCAGAGACATTCAAATGTGACATGATAGCGCTGCTTCCTCATGAATGCCAATTTTATGGCAGTGGAACAGAGAGGATGGGCTCAGGTTACGCGGAAATATGTGCAATCTGACCCTGCTTTCGTCCTCCTGAGCTGAGACTGGAGGAACACGGAATACCGGTGTCCTTTGAGCTTCTTAAGTCTAAATCATAGTATCTGGGCCTGTAATTTCATACAAGTATACAATATTGCACTGTATCAAAGGGCATTATTTGAAGTAAGCTAAAACATCAGATGGTTTACTTCCATTTTTGCTGTCTATTCTTGAAGCTGATTGTTCCAGTGTTTCAAAGAAACGGCCTTGAAAATTTCATGGCAAAGTGCTCTCCTTAAATGAATACATTAACAGAGAACTGATGAAGTGAAAGCCAAAATGGACATATAATAACTAAAAATCCTTGAAACCATCAGGTGCCAGCAGACCATTACAGAAGACCTGTTAATTCTGAATCAACGTTTTGCAAAAGGGAGATGCATGTGTGTGTGTGTGTGTGTGTGTGTGTGTGTGTGTGTGAGGGTGTGTTCCTGTACTGTTGCCTCTTGAGATTCCTACATGTGTGTTTGATCCAGCTACCCTGCCCCCCTGCTGCCTGCTGTCTGGATTCCTGCCGTTTTTCCTGTTTCCATTCCTGGTGTCCCGTAGGCCGAGTGCTGCCTGGACACCATTCTGAGGACTGCATACCTAATTAACATGTGGGCTAATTGCAATGCTATGTTTAGTATTAAGAACTAGTGAATTAGAGTTTAGAGCAGCTTGCTCCCACCCAACAGTAGTTAATCTGCTGTATCCGACCCTCCAGCTCCATGTGTTCATGTGTGCGTGTGTGTCTGTGTGTCTGTGCAATGGGGGGGGGGGCAGATTCCGTTCCATTTCCTAGAGGAAAAAAGGCAACAGATGTGAAATATGAGCACAGTCAAAGAATGTTTGAGATCAATGGCCAGCAGTAGAGAAGATGTGTTTATCACAAGAAGTTTCAGCAGGTGAACATACAAAGAATGGTGTGTCGTCATCTCCAAGTAGAGCCAGGAACTCACTCAGGTCAGCTTGACATCAGCTTCTGTGGAACTTCCCCTTTTAGCTTAACTGAAACACAAATGATCAAATTACAGATCCCAGCTCTTATACTAATATGACCCCTTATCTTTCATGCTCACTCCCCATTAGGAGTCAGACCTGCATTTATGCGTAACCAGCCTTGCATGGTTTATCAGTCTCGCCTTAATGTGATATACACTTCACAGACTTATTGTCCTGGATAGTAATATGACAACAACAATGTATGTACTATCTCAAGTTTTCAAAAACTGGTTTTTGTTATGACTTGTTCTTATCTGCAGTGAGAAAACACCCAGCCGGCATCATCAGCAAAGACCTCTTTGACCTCCTGAGGCAACCTAACACTTGTGACCTCACATTAGACCTGAGTGTGTGGTGAGTGAAGCGCTCTCCTGCTGCACTCTCACAGAGTAACATGGGAAGAAGAACTAAAGCAGACGGCTCAGAGTTGTGAGATCTTAATCTTAATCACCAGGACTGTCATCATGAAGCCGTGAGAGAGGAGCTAAGCGTCTCGCATGGAGACAGCAATGCCAGCAGTAAATACAACAGGTAGAGGCAGGTAAAGGGATGTAACCACAGAGTTTGGTAACAGGGGGGAGATGGTCCCAAAAGGATGGGCTTGGCAGTCAATAGGGACGTCACACAATGGTGAAAAAAATCGTTCAAATGACTTGAGACTGCAGCCAGTTGTGATGTCACATACAGTACAAGGTCATGGTTCCTCCAATCATTGAATACTTCCCTGCATGCTTATACCAATCAGTGACTTAATAGTACACAGTTTTCCCACCTGCTGTGGGCGTCAGTCTTTAGTTTCTCTTATTGTCAGCAGCAAGGATGTTTCACACAGGCAGAACAAATGTGTACATTATTGTCTTTACTGAACTGTTTTACCCGAAGCAACCTTTGCTTTTACTGAGTTGTACTGTACTGTACAAATGTCTTTGACCACCCAGTTATATTTTTTAAAAGTATTTCAAAGTTATGACAGCAGTAAATAGATATTTAGCAATAAAGACATCAAGTAACATTACAATAAACGGAAATAAAACTGATACAACAGAATTTCTTGTGGCAAAAGTCACATTTCCCAACTATCAAAATTTGTTGGCTTCACTCAAAATATGATTTATTTTTGTACACTACGAGCCAAACAATTGAGTTTATTTTCTGGAGCCTGCACTTATGATATTTTAATATTCTTATGTACATATATTTATGTATGCATACTATGTAATGGAAACAAACACTTTCTGCTGAGATGAATACTGTAGCTTTATAAAAAATTCCTTGGGTGACCTAAGACATTTGCACATTTCATTGTAGGTGCTTATGTACCTTGGTCAAAAGACACAGAAAACAGCCCTCAGAGATCTCGACCCAGAAGCCTTTGCCTTAACAGTTCTTGTTTTCCAGCACTACATCACCAGTGGTTCACACACCTGACCTATTTATGACTGGACAAGCACAGTCACACACACAGAAACTGAACGCCTGACCTACTTACAGTTACAAGCAAGGACGCAGCAGAGAAGCTGAAGGATAACTGCAGAAGACCACCTGGGAACGTTCCTATTTCCTGACACACTATGGACCCATTAAAAAATGTCCTTGCCACACGTTGAGGATCATACCAGCCGATGCTCTGTGTAATGTTGAGATTTTGTGAGACTCCACATCTGGTTTTGAATCATTGCATTTTCAGATGCGAGGTAAAATTAAGGGGAAAAAATGCAATCAAAATAGGATGTAAACAGCTCATAATAAATAAGACACCTGTCAATATGTCCATTCTCTACTTTTTCAGTGTCAGTATTTTTCTATAAATCTTTCTTTGCAATTATACTTCATTACAATAAATATTTTTATGTTTTTGATAAAAGTGGTATTGATGCTGGGGCGGCACGGTGGCGTGGTGGTTAGCACTGTTGCCGTGCACCTCCGGGCCTGGGGTTCAATTCCTGCCTTTGGTCTGTGTGCGTGGAGTTTGCATGTTCTCCCTGTGCTTGGTGGGTTTTCTCTGGCTGCTCCAGTTTCCTTCCATGGTCCAAAGATATGTGGGTTAGGTTGATTGGTGTGTCCAAATTGCCTGTTGTGTGTGCCCTGTGGTGGGTTGACACCCTACTCTGGGTGTCCCCTGCCCTGCACCCTATGTGCTCTGGGATGGGCTCCAGGTTTCCCCATGACCCTCACCAGGAATAAGTGGCTAAGATAATGGATGGATGGTATCTATGCTATTGTACCTTTAAATAATTATTTGTCCTGTGTTCTCAGTTTCAAATTGATCATAATTAATCAATAAGCTCTCTATTTTTTCTGTAAGTTTTCAATTTTTTTTTTTTTTTGTTGTATGTATTAGTTGTACTGTCTTATTAGTCGAAATGAGCTCTGAAATTATGTATTGGATAGTGCATGTTTCTCAGTCCAGTTGTGTTTTTTTTTTTTTTTTGGTTAATCACTTCATTGTCAAAGAAATAAAGTATGAACACAAAACCCTACATTGCATTGTGGGATACATGTATGACAATGTCTAAGTAATGTGGTTGTCATCTCAATGCCATCACTGACCAGTTCTATCACCACGTTAAGCAGCTTCCACTAAAATCATGGCTGAACTGCAGATGAAGAGTTGCCATAGCAGGAGTAATAGAAATGAAACCCGTGTTCTCTACTAGTAGCTCAAGGTAATTGCTTTTTCTATGAATCCGATACGTGCAGTTGGCTCACTCCACACTATAAGTGAATTTCTTTAATACACAGGGATTGTTTAGCAGGAGCCATGGGACAAGCTGGGGGCCCTGCACACTTTCCATCAGGGCTGAGAAACTGAACCATATACATGTGTAAGTTCCTCCTGATCCCAAGGCTCCTACCACAGCACTCAGCAATGTGCTCTTTGTACTGAGTATACAGTTCTGTTTTTGTGGCAGATTTTTCAATTCTCATGTGTTTTTAATTGGGACATCAGACTCATTATGAAAAATCTGAATTTAAATTGGGTAAATTGCTGTCCGGGTTATGTGGAGCAGGAAGTTCATTTTATAGACTGATTCTGTGTGTGTGAGTGTGTGTGTGTGTGTATGATGGACCTATATGTTATGTAGAAAGCAATGTGTTTCTGTGTACAAGATACAATTGCTTTATTAAGGTTGTCCTTAAACCACAATATATATTTATTAGTTACCATTTTCTTTGCACCTCAGACCTGGTAGCATTAAGCACTATGGCTACGTATGGGAACATGTCTGTACTGTAGAGAACGTGTTAATGCCAGACTTCCTGACAATAATGTCAGTTGTTCAACAAGTGATTAAGGTTATTGTCAGGACATGCTTTGAGACTGTAAAATGTACTTCTGGAGATTTATTACAGCCTCACCACACTCACACAATTTCACTTCTTAAAAAGGGTAGAACTCCAAACATTAAACACACCAGGCACAGTTATTAGGGTTCATGCATTCGGATAAAGGCAAAGATGTTAAATACATTATTTCTGTCATGAGTCTAAACCAACGCATGCAGGAAGATGGAGCAAGGCTGAGGTGTGGTTTAAGCCCCTTGCTCTGAGCTCAGAGGGAAAAGGGTTCAAACACAGGTGAAATATTTGCCCAGAGCAACAGACTGTATGACAGCTGCTACATTTAATACCCAATACACCAGCATATATACTACCTGTTTAATGCCTAATACACCAGCATATATACTACCTGTTTAATACCTAATACACCAGCATATATACTACCTGCTTAATACCTAATACACCAGCAGAAAACAATGTTTAAAAACACTAATAATATTGATAAGAAATAATGATTGTGCCATGCCATGTTCCCAAGTTATTGATTATGATACAGTTGAATTAAATACATCTTTCACATAAAACCATTACTAAAGTATATTAAAGAAGGGCATGTCTGAGGCAGATAAGCCCTCAGCTGTAAATGTTTATTTTTGAGGAAAACTTTACACAAAGCATTTTTAGGCGTGATAGCACATGGCATGGTGGTTAATGTGCTTGTGACTAAAAGAATATGGTGTGATACTCTTGGACAAGAAAAGCATGTTCAACCCCTGAGAAAACATTGAGATAAAACTATTTTGCAAAGGTTGTTAGTTACTGAACTCACTTCAGGCAAAAAAGATCACCCTTGGCCAATAATGAGTACTTTAAAGCTAAGGAACATGCAAAAGTTCACATTCTCAAAGGCAGACATCACTGCTGCCCACAGAGTAGCCCTTGTCATGCATTTTTTTAGCATCAACAATGATGTGTTTTATTATTCTTGTGTTTTATTAACCTGAAGGCACAGTAGCCTATTACAATCTCATATCACATACGCATGCATAGGCAAGCATGGACCGGTGTCAAATGGGAAGTGACATAATGTGTACAGAAATAATAACTTGCTTTATTGGGGTTTGGGACTTAACATCAGAAGAAAATTACAAATTTAATCTCAAAATGTCCTCCCCATTTAATGTAATCCACACAAGGTAGAAGGAAAAAGAATTACCCAACTTTGAATATGTTGATGTACACCTTTGCACAAAGCATGGGTGATTAGGATCCAGAACCAATCTAGGAGGAGAATACAGCTCACATACGGAGCTAAAACAAACAATAACAGATTGTAACAACATGCTTTAGCTGAGAAATTGTAGCTGTAATACATCCTGAGTTTGCTGTTTATCTGGCAGCCATAGATCATGATAAATAGTTCTCCCATTAAACTATGACAGACTGTTACTTAACATGAAATAGATTTACATGTGTAAATAACAGATCGTCACACAACAGCTGACACACTAGGGCAAGAGGAGGAGTATCCACCAGCATTTCCCATAACAAAAACACAGACACAAATATGTGGAAATCCTCCAAGGAGTCTAAGATGATATCCAACCACCAATTCAGTCCCATAAAGTCTCAGCCTATTCCCTGATGAAGCCTGAAACCCTTCCAGAAATCATTACACATAAACCACTCTGGCTCCACCCTTCTGGGGGCTGAGGATAGGAACACTGCCCAACACTTCCAATCAGTAATGTCACCACAAAATTGTTTTCAAGAACTATTGTCAGTGTTTCGGCACATCTCGAACTTTAGGATTAGACATGGCAGGAAAAGAAACTTCATAATTCAGTGCAAGGTGTATAATTTTGTTTTTAGAAATAACATCTTTGAATTTCTCAAATGCACCTCAACATAAAACATTTTGCCAAGTTGTACATTTTTAATCTTTATGTCGTCTTCTAAAGCAGTTCTTACAGCTAGCCACTGTTAGGAGTCCTTCGGAATAAAACGTTAACGGGAAGCTGCATTACGTCATTACGTCCTTTCACAGATTTAGGACACGTGACACTGCACAGACGAAGGGAAGCCGCACAGAAAGAGTTCTGCGGAGACTTGTAATGGTCCTCTACATGGCTTTATCACTAAAACATCGTCTAAATGACTTCCGTCCTGCTTTGCACCACTTTGATCACAGAACAGGAAATGCTGGGATTTTGGGTGATGCTATTTGAACCAGTTTGCGTCAATAGCCAAAAATTTCCATCTTAGTCTCAACTAATTGGCGATATATTCACTCATTTAAAACTTGTTTTCACTCTTTTATGTCAAATGTATTAAAAGTCTTATAGCAAATATTAACAACAGTGCTGCATCTTCAGTTTAACGTAAAAATATCTCGCCAGATCCTTATATATATAAAAAAAAACAACAAAACACACTAAATATAATAATATGTACATTTCCCTCATGAAGACTTTTATAGCGTCTGCAAACGTGTGTGTAATCTTTAAATATACTGTCACAAGTATAATTTGACTTCTTTCTAGTAGCTATTTCTATTTGATTTATAGGACAAAATCACACAGTTAGTTTATACTCCCCCTTCACACCTGAAAATAATCTGTTAATAACTACTAATATTATTACTGCAATAGTGAGTATGAAAATTATTTGTCTGCGAAGTGATTTTAAATCAAAGTTTGACACGACACACGTAATTAAAATAATTTAAATCATATCTGAAATACAGCTTGATGCGTTAGATTTTTTTTTCCCCACACCGAAACATTTTGAAACAATGTAACAAATGAGCGGAAAACTGATGAAAGGAGCGCACTTTTATCCGCAAAGCTGTTCTCTCATAATATGGCTGTAAACTGGCCGCTCCTGTGATTAGTGTCCGCATGAATTGAACGTGGGCGTTTTAAAGGTAGAGACGCATCTGTGTGTGTGTGTGTGTATGTGTGTGGAGTCGCAAGTTAAATGAAGAACACGTTCAGTCCAAACGCAGTCAACACTTCAGGAAGGCGAACTATTTCAGTGCGCAGACACGTAAAAGCAGCGTACCGCAAGACACAAGGTAAGTGAACGCGAAACCAAGCAGACGATCGGATATTGTCTGTATAGTTAGTTTAAATTTGTTACACTTTTGACGCTTTCTTGGTGCGATTTTTGCGATCCTGCCGATACATGTTGAATTTTCCTGAACAGCTTCAGGCGTAGTCCTGTAAAAATAACACTTTTTAAAAATTGATTAATCCCTAGTTTTTTGTTCTGGTGACTT
Source organism: Chitala chitala (assembly GCA_025773905.1). NCBI lineage: Eukaryota > Metazoa > Chordata > Actinopteri > Osteoglossiformes > Notopteridae > Chitala > Chitala chitala. Next base: position 1,432 of record JABJVR010003207.1, on the reverse strand, counting down.
CTGAAATGACATTTATTAAGGTTTCATTAAATCAGGAAACAAGTGTGCTTTTTGGCGTGAGCATGACAAGTGCTCAGTCTCAGCCAGGTGAAATAAACGCAGCCGCCTGTCGGATGGGACCTCTGTGGGCTGCTGAACAGTGGTCTGTTACAGCTCTAAGCCCAAAGTTTGCCCGAATTCAAAAGATACTTTTTTTTTTTTTTTTTTTTTTTTTAAGTTTTAAGTGGTCGACATGCAGAATCCAAAACAATCATAATTATGAATATTTATGTCAAACATGTGAATGTGTTAGGAGCCTTGGTTGGTTATCTGATGTATGTCTACAATGGTACTCCTATAACAGTTTATAGTTGATTGTTTGTTTGTTTGTTTGGAAATACCAATTTTAAGATTTCTTTCCCTGTCGATTGATCACCTGTAACAACACGCACGACAGAACTGCTATGACTCACAATGAACGTTGTATTTAGCATGGATAACAGCGAATGTTTACTCTCACTACCTTGGGGCAGCTAATGAAAGACGCTCCCGTAACTACGGGCAGTCTAGTAGTGCTTGCATGTGTGTGAGTGGATATTTAGGAAGGGTGTGCGTCTAACATAGTGCTGCATCGAGATATGTTAACTGGGGAGAAAGTGTGTATACAGACGCAAAGTAACCCACCACGGTAAATGATAGATTTTTATGCCCTCAAACTGAGGGCGTTACGGTTTTGTAATACTTCCTGACATACCTTAAAAATCTTTTTTTGTGTCTCTTCCCACTTTATGTGGGCTTGTTCTTGTAATTTTTTTCCAGAGAAACCCCTCCTAGTTCGCAGATGATTAATAATATTAAAGGGTGACTGATATCCTGTACGTGCTGAGATGCTTATTATGATTTTTGAAAAATGAATTTGTTTATAGTAGCAGGTATACTTGTCCTTAATTTATGACACTATTGTGTTACGGTGTTTCCAACCTTAGATAACAAGTCGTGACCATTGCGTTTATGAGAATGTGACTTCCCTTAAATGTTGATACAGTATAAAATGGGATTTTAATGGTCCCGTTTTTTTTTTTTTTTTTACATCGCTTACGAGTGACGTCATCACAATCTGTTAATGCCACTGACATCATTGTAACGGGGATAACGACAAGGATCTTTACTGGCTTAAACAGTGGCCTTTTCATTTTTGCACATATGTTGACATACATGGATCTGCTGAGTGGCATAACCGCTTAAATACTTACTGAAAACCTCAGTATGGTAGATGTTTTATTTTTATTCCAGATGTTGCCCAATATTTAGAGCATTTTGTAAGTGCATAGAGTTGTGTTACTGGGAACATGCCTGTGCTTCTGTTTTTAAGACACACAAACTGTGTGTGTGTGTGAGTGTGTGTGTGTGTTGGGGGGGGGGGGGGGAAAAAGTAATTAAAAAAAATAAAAAA
>JABJVR010003206.1:0-16254 GCA_025773905.1 Chitala chitala | reverse complement strand
GAACTAAATGAAATTTGGCAATGCAATGTAGTGTTTGTATTACATGTATGAAAACCGGTTCACTATTAGCCACTAGGGCTATGCGTGCACTCATAGCCATAGCACCAACCCAATCAGGGGGTATTTGGTATGTGTGAACATGTTTAGGGGTGACTGCCGCGGCCAGTGACAGAGCTCTCTGTCACAGAGTGAGAAAGTGTGTGCGTGTCAATGTTCTTGATGAACTCAAGAAAGCAGTGGGGGCAGGAAGCCAGAATGTTCCATTCAGCCTCCCCACACTGTCGCCAGCAGTCAGGGACGAAGATCCCACTCAACCTGGGAACAATGCACTGGCGAGGCGATGTGCCAGGAGGTATCCTAGCAACAACAAAACAATGGCTGCAAGGTGGGTGCTAATGCTGTCATTGGAGACAATGAGGGCATGCACGAGTACCACCTCCCACCCAAGCTTAGGGCTCTACTTCAGAGTTTTTTGTGTGTTTTAATACACACAGAAAAGAGAGCAAACCAGCCATTATCCTGTGTAGGAGAGAGGGTCACGTTCAGGCCAAAGACCTCTGAGAGTTCCCTTTTATTACAGCAGAGCATAAGATTTGTGAACCAGTTCAATTCACCTTACTCTCCTTTTCTGGAACTCTCCACCCTTTTGGCTGGACCCCAGTTACACATATTACCAGTATTTGGGAATATGAAAGAAAGGTGAGCTTTGAGTGTCAAGGACAAGTTTACACTGATCCAGTACCATATTTTTAGCTTCTTACTTTATAAGTGTGTCCTAATAATTTTCAGCAGCATGGGACATGCCGCCGTTGCTGAAAATGCAATATATATAGAAGCAGCAATTTTAACAATTCATATAAGAGCAATATTCAAATAAAGATTTAAGTATTTCTGTCATTATAATACAGAATGTCTTTGGTTTTTTAAATCTTCACAGTTTCTCTGTCAGCAATAGAAAAAAGGCAATGCATAGATGTCACCTGGATGTACTTCAAAAACTAAAAAGCAGTGATGCATTTCATTCAGGGAGCCACTCTCAAAATTACATGGGTGGTTTAATTATAGTTCAGCTAATATGACATAATCACCAAGGCATTCACAGATGTGCTGGGTTTTCCTAAAGACCACTTGTGTAAAAACCACATCGTATATTATGCAGTTAACAGCATGAAGTCATTTTCAGCCAGTGATACATGAGTATGGATCTTGAATATTTAAATATTTGAGAAAAAGTTTCAAGGTAAAAATTTTTCCAGGTCATATGAACAACTCTTTTACAGTATACCAGTTGGGAAACTCATTTGTTAATTAAGAAAATGACATTACATACATTACAACTCAGCAGTTGGCACATTATATTGCAGCCTGGGTTTGGGTAACTTCCCCTGATGCTATTCCCAAATGTGGATTTTTTTCAGTGCAATAAGTATGGAGTCCAGTGTGGTTTATATATGGATTATCTTCCACCTGTTGACTCGGGTGTCCAGCTCAGTGTAGTCGGATTAAGGCCAGTCCCCTGCCCTCCAGGTAACTATATATTCTCTTTTTCCTTTTTTTCTCACACTAATGGACCTGTGTGCCATGCATATTTTAGAGCACTGTCACTGGTGTGCTGCTTCCATCCCATCAGCAGTGTCATTGTCCTGCTGTTCCACGAGCCAAGCTGTGTGATGTTCTGTTGTATTGGTTTATGAAGCTAAGAGTATGCTTTAAAACATTTAAAACATTTCTTTCCTGTGTTGAGAAAAATGTAAGTGGCGTAACTCTAAATCTGTTCTTGGGTACTGGGGACAAAAGGGAGGGGGCAGCTGATTTATTTGAGGTTTAAGATGCACACAGACTTGACGGGGTTAAACTAAATTTCAGCAGACAAAGTGTGCGTGAATATTTTCCGCCAGAGGTCTTGAGTTCAGCCCTTGATGTAACAAAATATATTCTGCAGTAGTTCCAGATAAACAGCAAGAGCCTACATCAGCCTCACTGGATTTTTTTTCCAGCATCTTAACCCAATTTCCTCATCAAGGAAAGACTGCCTCCCCAGTGGTATTATCTCACTATGAGGTAGTGTAACAGAAAGGAACTCTCTCCAGTATGTCTCAGTTAGCTTCTAATAAAGACCATAAAAAGACCATCGCAGACATTGCTCTTTGATGAGATTCTGTTACTTACTGATACATATGCTGTGTTGAGTCAGAGAATACTAAGCTCAGCGAACACAGATCCTTCCTATTTTGGACAGTTACAGTTGGAACATGGTTTAAATTAAGAGCAGACTTCTGGGAGTAAGATAAAGCCCATTTCCATTAATCTTGAGCAGACGAGACTAAAAATAAATCAAGTTCATTGCATATCAAAAGAATAATGAAGTTCCTGATCCATTTTCCCCCTCTGATTCTTTTGGTAGACAAGACGGAGACATTTTGGAAAAAAAGCTTTTAAACCCATCAACAGATTTTTTTATCTCAGTCCACTGCTACAGAGAAATAAAATTAAAGGGCATGAAAAAGTAAATGAAGTCAAACAAACTACAGTGGAATGTATATTATAATTATTCAAATGACCTTTCTACACGTATCAATTTTATATGGATTTCATAAACTTGACCATTAATTTGTAATGCTTCACTACTGAAAAAAACCAACACATTTAGATGATGTAGAAACTTATGTTGTTTTTTTTTTTAACCCTAACCATAGCTCCAGCCTTCTACTGTCCAAAACCCAAACCCTAGCTCTAGGCTTTGGTCTGTCCCAAACCCTAACCCTAGCCCTAGCTCCAGGCTCTGGTGTGTCCCAAATCCTAATCCTAGCTCCAGCCTCTTTGTTGGACCAAACCCTAAGCCTAGCTCCAGCCCATATCCTTGTCCGAATGCTAACCCAGGCTCCAGCCCCTCCTGTGGCCTGAACTCCAACCCTACTTCCAGCCCCTCCAAAGTCTGAAAATCTAACCTGAGCTCCAGGCCCTCTACTGTCCCAAACCCTAAAATATAACTTGAGAACATAAATGGTCTAGAACCCTAATCCCAGCTCCAGACATTCTACTATACCAAACCCTATCTCCAACCCTTCTACTGACCTGAACACTACTATTACCTCTAAACCTTCTACTGTCCGAAACTCTAACTCCAGATTCAAGCCCTATACTGTCCTGAACCTTAATCCTGATTCCAACCTTTCTCCTGAACTGAACCTTAACCCTAGCTCCAGGTCCTCTACTGTCCCAAACCCTAACCCTAGTATCAGCTCCTTTTGTGACATGAACCCAAACCCTAGTTTCAGCCCCTCTACTGTCCCAAACCTTAACCCAGCTCCAGACTCTCTTCTAGTTTAAACCTTAACTCTACCTCAAGGCCCCTACTGTCCTGATCCCTAATCATAGCTCTAGAACTTAAAATGTCCAGAAACATAACCCCAGCTCTAGACCCTCTACTAAACCAAACCCTAACCCTAGCTCAAACTTTTCTACAGGCCTCAACCCTAATCTTACCTCCAAACATTCTATAGTCCCAAACTCTAACCCTACCTTCAAGCACTCTACTGTCTCAAACAGTAATCAGGGCTCCAGCCTATCTTTTCTAAACCAAAACCTAACCATATCTCCAGCCCCTATGGTGGCCTGAACCCTAATCCTAGCTCAGCCCCTATACTCTCCCAAACCTTAAACCAGCTACAGGCCCTCTACTGTCCTGAACCCTAATCAGAACTCTACAACCTAAACTGTCCCGAAACCTAACCCCAGCCACAGACCTTCTACTTTACCAAACCCTAACCCTAGATCCAAGCCCTCTACTGTACTGAACCCTAATCCTGGGTCCAACCTTTCTAGTCAACCAACCCCTAACCTTAGCTCCAGGCCATCTACTGTCTCAAACTGTAATTATAACTCTAGATCTTAAATTGTCCCGAAACCTAACCCCAGCTCCAGACCCTCTACTTTACCAAAACCTAACCCTAGCTCCAACTCTTCTATTGGTTTCAACCACAATTTTACTTCCAAACTTTCTACTGTCCCAAACCCTAACCCTGGCTCCAGCATATCTCTTCAACTGACCCCTAACCCTAGCAAAAGGCCCTCCACTGTCCCAAACCCTAACCCTAACTCCAACCCTTCTGCTGGCCTCTACCCTAAGTTTACCTCCAATCCTTCCACTGTCCCAAACTCTAAGCCTAGCTCCATCCTCTCTTCTGGCCCCAACACTAACACTATCTTCAGATGCTTTCCTGACCTAAACCCTAACCCAACATCTGCACTAACTACTTTTCAAAACTCTAAACCTAGCTCCAGGCCCTCTATTGTCCCAATTCCTAACCCTAGCTCCAGTCTCTCTACAGGTTTAAACCTCAGCTTCAGCCCTTGAACTGTCTGAAATCTGACCCTAGCTCCAGACCCTGTTCTGTCCCAAACCTTAATTGTTGCTCCAGCATCTCTGGTGGACCAAACCCTAATGCTATCTCCAGCCTGTTTCTTTGCCCAAGTTCTCACCCTAGATCAAGCCTCTCTTGTGACCTTAACCCTAGCTCCAGATCTACTTTTACAAACCCAAAACCTAGTTCTGGGCCCTCTACTGTCTCAAACCCAACACTAGTTCCAGGCCTTCTATTGTCCCAAACCCAACCCTAGCTCTAGCCTCTCTATTGGCACAAACCCTTGCATTATTTTCTCTAAACATTTCGCATTCCTATATTCACAAGGGTCTTAAAGAACAAATTGCGACCTGAATTCTGTTTGTTTTTGTCAAAATCCTTGTGTGTGTTTCGTTTAGTATAAATTAGATTTTAAAAAACCATTGTCGGATTGAAAACTTTAGATTTTAAATTCAATAATGGTTTTAGTTCTCTCAATTTTCAATGTAAACATGCATTTAAATTCTTGTGATGTTTGGGGCTGTATAGAAGTAAATTGGGTGCAGTGAATATTACTCTTTGAAATTTTCTTTGACAGCTGGATAGATGATTTGCCCTGAAATATTGATGGGTTTTCAGCATGGATGTTCTCACAACAGCGGACCTCAAAAATATAGCACAAGGTTGTCTCTGTGATGGCATTTGTTTCCAATGAGTTCTGCAGTTTCCATGGAAGAACAGAGTCACAGGAATTTGTGCAGCTGTCAGTAAGCTCTGGCTGAGTCTCTAAGAGATGTTTTTCATAACTGCTATAAAGTGGATGAATAATGTGAATACTCACCCAGGATTTACCAGTCTTTTGAATAAGGCTGTTCGTGAAGCAAGACAGCTTCCATAATTGTTTGGTGAAACAGGGCCCCTGTTGTAATTCGATTCTAGGAAACCATTTGCCATTTTTTTCAAAAGGAATTTTCAAATGGAAATGTGCAACTTGACCCATGACACACCTGAATGGAATGGCAATTTTTTTGGGGTCGTCTAATATAATAAATTCTACTGTTTGATCACATACCTGATTTTTTACAATCATTGACAAGAACAAGCAGCATGAATATCTATATCAAGAGTATGTTATGTAGGATTTTTAACATTTTAAATCAGGGGTGTCGTGGGTTTTTGTTTCAGCTTTGTTTCTGCTGTTAATTGAACTTTAATGTCAATTAACCATGACTGACATTTTTTTGTATTATTATTATATATAATTGTGTCAATCCAGAAATTCTGAAGAAGCCTTATTCATTTTTAAAAAGAATTTTAAAAGCATGACAAGGACTTGCTGGTGTTGCTTCTTAGCATTGTTTAACAATTATCATATACTTTTAATCAATTTTTTGTTAATGATCAATTAAGTCCTTAAGTTACTGCTCCTGATTAAACACTTTTTGTCATTGACACCTATTTCTGCTGTACATGTATTATTACAATTTGAATGCATATAAGTATTCTTGGTTTGAATAAAACATCCTGCTGAATTATTCAGACAATTTCTACTCTGACATTGTAATGTGTGATTTATGTATTTGTTACAGATCTGAAAACACAAGAGACTCACATTAAACTTTCTCCTTTGTAACTGTTATTTTCACTCAAATGATTAAAATAACTACATCCAGACATATTCAAATAATCAGGAAGAATACAGAGATTCAAGAATATAACTGATATTTAATTGAGATATTTGTCAAATTAAAATTAATTAACTGATTGGAAGAAAAACCTGCACCCACTGAGGCCCTCCTGGACCACGATTTGACACTTCTGGTCTAAGTGGAATAAATGCCAGGAAACATGAAAAAGAAGACTAATGGGTTTCCAGTGTATCATATCCCTAACTACCTTGGAGAACTTATGGACATGTTGGAATTTATGCAAATGATGATGGGAGTGCAGCTCTATATTTTTAGTATATGCTGGCAGTGACATTTACATTCACACTGTATGCACACTTTTGTGTTGACTATTGTTTTCTATAACATACAAATTAATGAATCTCAAAAAATATATATGGTATACACCATTGGTTTGCCAGTAGAACCCCTCCAAGGTGAGGTTTAAAATATCAGTCACCACAAGGTCCAGCCCCATTTTTCCATGTAGCTGCTTGTATGTCTGAATCTTAAACCTTGAACCCATTGTCCTCACACATCAAGAAGAGGGTGTGGGGGGGCAAGAATACAGCCAAAAAGGCAAGGTTGTCCTGTTTTTAATTGGTGGCTAGAATGAACATGAATCATGACAATGCCCTTAATATGTCCTTGCAAGAAAAACAAGCATTGTTGCCTGTGCCAGAACTGATGGGTTTGACTGGAAATCTGCACGCCACTGATTATACAAATGACAAAAGGTCAATGCCTTTTCTCTTAGAAGCATGTATGTATTTGGGGGTAAATACATAAATACAATAGGTATCTATTTGCAAGAGACATGAGTACTTTTGTTCATTGTAAAAGCAATTTCAAGTATTGCATGGTTTTTGGCTTCCATGTCATACCACAACACTGACATTAAAAATGGGGTTTTGCACTGATTGTATGCTGAGCACAGCTGTTAAAATGGACAAATCATGCCACAATGAATTTTGAGTTATGTGTTCATATGGTAATGAATGAATGTTAGTTTATTTCACAGGGACATTGTACATTAATTCACATATCTGTAAATCCACTAGAATTAGCCAAACGGCTATTTTTCATCTACATTGCAGGACCAGCGGTGGGTGGGTGGGCTGCGGGACCTGCGGTGGGTGGGCAGGCTGCAGGACTGGTGGCAGGTGGGCGGGCTGCAGGACTGGCGGCGGGCGGGAGCGGCCTGCAGGACTGGTGGCGGGTGGGCGGGCTGCAGGACTGGAAAGCCAGGCTGCAGGACCAGAGAGCTGGCCTGCGGGACCGGAGAGCCTGGGACAAAACCTGGGGAGCTTGGGATGAAACTTGGGGAGCCTGGAGCAACAGAGAGAGGCAGGTCTTTTGCTTGCATAAAATATGGGCCAGAGAACTTGGCGTCTGGATGGCTGAGCTAAACAAGCAGGGCCCCCGGGGTGTCTGGGTGCTTGCCTTCACCCAACACACAGTTGTACCTCCAAGAGTCTGGGTACTGTAGTGGACATACTGGACCGGGTCTACTAGAGCTGTTTGAGCAGAGACAACAGCAGTGTTCACCTGTTTCGTCTGGTGTGCTAGATAAGTACACTCAGGTGAGAATTGGGCTGCAAATTCTGCTGTGTCCACTCATCATCACTCTTGGCCTCAAAGCTTGACAGGGGATCCAAATGGATCGACAGAACCCTAGCTGGCTCAAGGGCCACAACACCTACCTGGAGAGTCCCCATGTGCTTCCAGGTCTGACAAGAGCACACAAAGTGCTCCAGATTATCACAGAAGTCATGGAGAGAAGCACGGGGTCCTCTCCAAGATGGTCTTTTTTTGTTTTGCCCATTCACTGGCCTCCCCAGTAAGCTACTGAGCAGCAAGAACAATCTTTTGCTTCTCAGACTGTCACCAATAGGGTAGATGGTCAATTAAATCAAAAATGAGTTGAAAGTATTCCCCAAGGTGTTGTGGTGATCCATCAAATAATGAGGGAAGGGTAGCCTTCCCCTTCGCTAGACTTATTGTACAACCAATTGTTCTGTAATGGTCCAGGGATACGGAAGCATGGAGGTGAGGGTTGCGTCTATTACGTAAAGGGTTTAATGAAACAAACAAAGGAGAGGTACATAGGGTTCAAGAACAAAACTAAGAAAATCCAATGATAAACGAAATACAGGGCCAAAGGACTACAGCAAATGTAACAAATAACAGCACTTAAAAAATCTTACACAAACTTAATAATGGGCAAAGGACTAACAAAGAAGGGAGGTATATAAAGGCACACTACACAAGACTAATGAGACAGGGCTACAGAGCACTAAAGAGGGGATAATTAGCAGGGAAAGACATCTGGTGGATAGAGGGAGCATGACAGGCAGGTATTGACAACATGAAACCTCATATGATTTAGTATTGTCAAAAACACAGTTTCTTTGCAAAATGCAGTTAAGATACATGCTACAGACAGTATCAGTGTGATCTACGTAACAGCAGAGTGAAGTTGTATTATTTTAACACATCTTGGGTACCTTTGTGTGTGTGTGTGTGTGTGTGTGTGTGTGTGTGTGTGTGTGTGTGTGTCATACAACATACAGTCTTGTCAAGTGTAAAAATGTAAATGTAAGCAAGTGGCCATGTTACAAAAAGGGTCTTATCATGGTCCCAGTACTTAAGGAGTATTCCCTACAGTACCAGCACCTCTTTGTTTTTTCTCTTCACAGTTCTGGGAATGTTTCTTATATACCAGTACCTATCCTAATCTGCCAGTCACTTTCTCTGTCGACTGCAAAGTACTGGACATAAGGGGAGTACTGGCACCTGTTTTTACCACTTGAAACACTGAATGAACTATCATCAAATTTATGCTTGTGTATCAATCCTCCACAATTAGATGGTTTGGACAGGTGCAGAGGAGGGATGCAGAGTATATAGGGAAAAGAATGCTGAGGATGGAGCTGCCAGACAGGAGGACAAGAGGAAGACCAAAGAGGAGGTTCATGGATGTAGCGAGGGAGGACATGAGAGAGATTGGGGTGACAGAGGAAGCTGCAGAGAACAGGTTGGTATGGAAAAGGATGATCCGATGTGGCGACCCCTAGAGGGAGCAGCCGAAAGAAGAAGAACATATATCCTCCCCAAGTGGTACAAATCAACAATCACGTTCTAAAAGACTGTAACAATAATGTTCACCAATTCTGATTCTGTAATCTGATTTTAGTTAGAAAATTTTTTAATTTGGTGAAGGCAAGTAGGCCTAATTTACCCAAAGGATTTTATAGCCATCTAGTGGACAGTTTTTCATCTTAATACATGGGCCTCTGCTTTGACAATGCACTGAGCTGTACTCAGGCCAGGGCCTAGGTGTTTTTATGCCTTAGGTGAAATTTTGTAATTTAAACTCATGGATGAACTCAGGTAGGTTTTATTTTTATTATCTTAACCTTTGAAAACTCTGTGCAGCAGCAGGCATTTATGAACCTTTGCAATGCTTTTGGTGTAGCAAGCAGTGAATTGGGGCTGACATTGGAGCTGGTACACATGTAGCAAATGAAGGTTAAACATCATTAAATGCACAATTCTAGGAGTATTGTTCTACGTTATGTAAACTGGCAGTTTACAAACTAGGTATCATCCTGGGACAGATAGAAAAGTAAATCCTTAAAGTGCCTTTTTTCTCTTACTGTTCCATTAGTATTGTCCTGTAGGAATGACAATAACCAATATTATAAGTAATAATAAACTGGTTAAAAATCAAATCAGTTTGTTACCTTTTTGTTACTTTTAAAAGGCAAATGACTCTTGCTACTTTAACAGTTTATAGCGCTTAAGAAATCAACAACTTTTGACAGTAGTTCTCCCTGCATGTTGCAAAGTTTTATATAGTTTGAAAGTGAGCCAAACTTTTAATCTTGAATGTAGTTTGGCTGACTGTCAGAGTACATAAAAATTTACAACATGTAGGGAGGACAATGGTAACTAACCACAGAGTTATCATGTCTGGCTAATATTTATACCTTTGTTGATGCCAAAGAGTGATTCACACGTGTTAATTCTGAATATAATGATTGATAATTATGAGCTAAGTTATCTAGAAATATTGACATATAAATTTGCTTATATTTGTGAATACACTATGTTTTAATAAGGCCAATGTTATGAATGTCAAGCCACATGAAACCATTTTCCCCGAATGTATTGTAATTGCTGTTGATATGATGTTATGAATGTCACTCGTAAATTAATGGTTTGGTCGCAATTCCTTATTTGAACAATGGGTGTCGTCTTTTCCTGGTCTCGCTAAAATTTACGTATGCACCCGTGAAAGTTTACGTGAATACTGTATACGGTAAGTTTTCATGTCCTGGTTTCTTATATAAAGCACAACTTTTGCGTGGAAAGTTGCATATGCACACCTTGGCCTCGTTTTGAACATATGATATATATATATCATACAATGACACACAATCAATATAATACACAATGATAAACACAGATGTTTTCGTTCCGACAGGCAGTGTTGGACTGGAAGTAGATGGACCAGATGATTGCTGTGCAGTAGACATGAATGAAACAGTTATTCCCAATAATGGCTAAAGAAGACATGTTCTCTCAGGTAAAATAAACCACTTAATGAATTAATCTGTTAGTTCAGTGTTTTAATAAGTCCATGTCTCCAAGAGAATGCTTCTAGGGTAATGCAAAAATTCAGCAGAACAAATCAGCTGCAGGCTGTAAAACGAGATGGATGAAATATTTTTTCCTCAATTTAGTTTATTTATATACTAAATTTTACACAACAGTGTCATCCACTGAAAACCATTTTCGAGCTGAATTTATCCTGTAGTTGCTTTATTTTGTCATTAGATGTCGCTTTTTTCGAATAGATGTCTCTATAAACGTGTTCCATGTAATATGGCAATACAGTTTTTCTAAATTGCTTAGACACATTTCTAGAAATAGCAATGCTAAAATGCAAATGCTTTAGCACATTTCTCTAACCGTACACACATTTAGCAATTCTTCATGTATTGAGAGCAAAATGAAACACTCAATTCAAAACTATGAACACTGTCTTTAGAATGTGACATTCACATCAAAAAAGCACACAATCATCACATGGATTTGCTGAACAGACTATGCATGTCCACACTGAAGAGAAAAAATAGAAACACAGTGGGTTTGTAATCCTGGTTTGTAGTAAACTGACTAGAGGCATCACAGAAATTGTACGTCATGAATTTGTTTATTCACATTTTCACCACTCATACAATGATAAAAAACACACAATGATAAAAACAATCAGTACACAGCCTTAAATGAACATGTGTACACCAATTCTGCTGCATTAGTGTAATACGGTCATGTTTGAAGCAAGAATCAAATAGTCAAAACAGCATAAAGGAAATAACACAAAAATCATACTGAGGATAAATGACCGTACGGTTAAAAAAAAAAAAAAAAAACAATAAGGAAAAGCAACATGTCTGGATGGCGCCTTTCATCTCTGTTCAACCACAAATTTTCATCAACATCACAGGACATGTTTTCTCTAGTCAAACAGCATTGGAAGAACCGTTTTGAATGCCTTATCCAGGCCTGGCAATCCTCTTCTGTAATGCCACCACAAGCATCCCCCACTGCTTGCAGTAGAGCTACATGCTAATAAAGATAGCAGTCATATACCTTCCAACACCAAGATGAAAAAATTCTTCTGTTAGGTTCAGCTAATGTTACTGCAATACACTGAGTAATTAAATATTTTGAAATGTATACATGTTGTGTCTCTATATTGTTTTCATTATGTAAGGGGCTTGTTCTGGGGGCAAATTATAACGTGTTATTACAGTGAGTAATGGTGATTTTCACTGTAGTGTTTTAAATTGATGTCACCAGTGTGTAATGGCTATTTTGTAGTTTATGTGTGTCTGATGGTTTTTGTGTGATGTCTGAAGGCAAAGTTCAGTTTAAATGTAAGATTTCATAGTATGTGTTGAGAGTTTGGTTTTGACGTGGAAGTTTGAAGTTTGTGACGATGACAGCGCAGTTATGCATTTGTGTTAAAAAGATTTTATTATTTTTTTATTTTTAATGAAGCATAATTTTGAGAACTGTGTCTTGGAAATCAAGAAAAAACTGTAATAACTGTATTTGTGGAAGAGGGATTTTACACCGTTAATTCAGAAGGATTTAAGATCAATTTGTTAAGACCTTAAGAGCAGATTCGCCCTTTCTAATACTAAACTCTGCCTGTTTGGGCTCCAGGGTAACAAAGTTCCAGCATTTGGGCTGGGTAGTCAGCCACTTGGACCCTTTCCCTTAACAAAAAAATTGCTGACCTTGTTTTGATCAGAGCAGAAAAGCAGAGGATGTAGCAGGAGGGATAAATACAAGTGTTGAATGAAACGACTTCTTGTTGTTCCTAATGAGAGGGGTGAAAGTAATTAACTGAACATGGGCTCAGTCCAAAGTCCAGTACCTTAACCAACCTGTGATCTGCAGGTGTACAATACAAAAGATGCTAAAAGGACCCGCTTTGTCAGGATGTGTTCCTGAACAGTGCAAGGTTACACTGACCCTGCCTGACATGCCTCCTGCCTAATTTTCTTGTGTTGTGTCTCTGTTATCTGGTCCCTGCGTTTTGCTGCACTATTGTCGACTAATAGAAGGTCCACTATTTTATCCCTGTTGTAAAGTTATGGATGAATATAATATATTTGCAAATAAATACACATGTTCACAAACTCCAGTGCTAGAAAATCATAGATCTGGGAACATTAAACTATTTAAGTGACTAATAAATTATGAAATATTGTGCTTTATGTAATCTTTTTTATTTGCTGTTTTTTTTATTATCTATAATATGCATCTGTGTAATCAATAATAAATTTGTAATTTTATATTGATACATTTATTGACAAAGAGTTTTGTTCTGATTGGGTTATAGCTGCAGTTATTGTAGTTCATTATTTATTTATTCATTTGTATTTCATTTAGATGACGACTTATGTGACCTGTTATTGTGGTGAAGAAAATGTGTCAAAGGTTGTTTGTGTTATGATCGTGCACTTGCAGGGAACTGTAGACATTACACTAGGAGACTGGGCTTTAGTTAAACACCAGCAATGCGATGTGAAGGTCAAATGGGTATTACTGTTTTTTCCAAATGCTTTTACTCACTAAAACTGGAAGTATGCACTCAACGGTAAATGGCTAAAGTATTAAAAGCCCCCAGTTTCTGGTCTTGTTATGCTGTACACTTCTTTTTATTTCAAAATGCCCACAGCTGAATGGGTTAAAAGAAACAGGGTAGTAGGTTACGTATTTATAAAAATAAATTAAAAACATTGTATAATACCTTTGATGGTGGGCTGATTGTAAGAGTATATTCCTACTCATTTTATTTATTTATTTATTTAAAAGAAGCATTGTTATATAGTATAGTAGTGGATTGTAACGGTACACAAATTTGACCCTCTGTCCTTTGCTACATCTGTAATGCTGCCATTTTTTTTATTATGTATTGCTATTTTGCATATGCTGTTGTTAACATGTCCACAGGTGTCCACTCAACAAAAGTCTGTTGAATTAACATTTCAAAATATATGTATATCGGTTGCATATGAAATTATGTTTTCTAAAAACAAATAATATTCAGTTTACTTATTTATATAAAGGAAACAGTTATATTATGTGGAACCAATGTACATATTTTTTATGCTAATCCAACACACCTTTCTTTTTAGTGTAAATTAGGCAGCTCCACATCTCTTGGTGTCCCTTTCCATTATGAACCACAGTTTCATTGGATAACTGCAGTCACCAACCAATATGTAACATATGGCTTTATGTATCTCCCCAGATACTACAGCTGTGTCCTTTAAAGCAGAAAACTGACTAACCAGCCTTTCATTCTGAATAGCTCTTTCTTCGAGATGAAGACCCACAGAACATTTCTGTTCTGCATGGGAATCCTCATTCTCTACTGGGCGACGATGTTTAGCAGAGCTCAGTTGTTTTGGGCCAATTCCCATTGCTCCGGCATTGCTCCACCAGCTTGTTGTACTTTGCCTTCATTCTCTTGTTGGTCTCCTCCATTTGGTCCTCCCAGGAGATGGTAGGTTCAATGAGGACGACCTGCTTAGAGGCTTCCCAGATCAACACCACATCTGGCCTCATCGTTGTTGTGGCAACAGTCTCTGGGAACTTCAGCTGCTTCCCCAAGTCAACACTCAGTCTTGCGCCATTGCTAGCAGGCCAGAAGGGCTCGTCCTAGCAGCTGCTGGTATCTTTTACCCGGCCCTGACGAAAGTGATGGCTTTATTCACTGAGTGTCAGTGCTTGAAGTGGCTGATCTCACAGCAGATGGTGTTTGCTATGACCTTCAAGACTTGATCATGGCGCCAGTGGTAACGTCCTTCACTCACGGCTTTTGAACAGCAGCTCAGGATGTGCTCTAGGGTCCCTCTCTTCAGACACAAAGCACAGGCTGGTGAATCCACCTTTCCCCAGCAGAATAAGTTGGACGGGCTTGGTAGAACACCATAGACAGCCCGGACCAAGAATCTTATCCGGTGGGTAAAGCATATAGTTATTACACATATAGATACTAGAAAATAAAAAAAATAATAATTTTCTTTCCACAATGGTTATCAAAACTGTAAAACCTGCACACCATTAAATCACTTATTCACAGCAGAATAGCAATTATTATTGTTATTAACAACTGGAAGTGCTTTACTGGATATCCAAAAGTTCATTTCTTTTTGAATTGGCACAATTGTCAATTGTGTTAGTTGCTGATCAAAATGGATTAAATTCCTAAATTCCTTCTTATTAGAATGGTCAGTCAGTCAGTAATTTTCTTAACCGCTTAGTCCTGGTGAGGGTCGTGGGGAAGCCTAGAGCCCATCCCAGAGCACATAGGGTGCAGAGCAGGGGACACCCAGGGCAGGGCGCCAACCCACCACAGGGCATATTAGAATTGTTTTACTCTAAAATACATTTATGTGTCTTTGCTCCCTGTAAATATATGTAGTCTTTAATGTTTTTGTTTTTACTGCATGTTTTATGTGCATATTCATTTTGTATCAGATATATGGATTCTTTTTATTGTATGTTCTGTTATTATCTAATGTTGTGAAGCACTTTGTGACTTTTAAATGTTGTATAAATAAACTACTTATTACTTACTAAACTTAAGGAGGAAAATTTCATATATAAAGGGTTAAGATTATTCTTGCGTTACTAATTTCTGTGTTACAAAATGGCTTACAATGTTCTTACAATGTTCTGATGAGATGGGTGTCTGAACAAAGAATGTATGGAATGTAGCCTTTCATATAAGCATTTCCTGATTCCCACTATGATATCAGTAAATATACACTATTTTTAGTTGCTGGTCATTGGTCTTTATGCACAAGGTGATATTCATATTATCCACTTGTACCCTTATAGTGACTGATGCCTGCACACACTTAACTACTGGACTTCTATTAAAGCTATATGCATTTCATTACATCTTTAGAAAATTTCAATGATCTTAGTTAGAATTAAGTTGCAAAACCAAATTCATATTTCAAACCTTAATTTATACAACAGCCATAAACACTGTTCTTAACCACTGCTGCTCTGCACAGAAACCCATATAAGACTGTTTAATCTCAGCTGCTGTCGAGGTGCTGGCATACATTTCCAGATGTCCCTGCCTTACCTACCCAGAAGGCTGTGCACCTCTTGCTGCTGTGAGGGAGGGGATGCTCTTCTTAATTCAGATGGTGTCGCCTGGTCACTTCACACTTTGCTGCAGCTCTGGTGACCTGCAGCTGGTGTTCCTTTGTTTTGATGGCCTCAGCACTGTTTCCCCTTGATATGACACTCATACCCACTCTGTTTCTTTGCCAGGAGAGGTTGGCTAAGTTTGTCAATGCTATGTGCAATCATCAGCGTGCTGATGTTTGTCTGTGTGAGGCAGCTGTACTCTGCTGTAATAAAGAACACAGCCATGGGCTCTTGCACCGTGGTCTCTGGTTAGGCAGTTAGGAATGGGTATCAAAAACCGGCTGCAAATTAGATCCAGTTCTAAATTTCCAATAACTGAAAAATCTATGACATTTGAATTTTGGTTATACCTATCGATTCATATATTTTCAATGATTGGGTTTTCCCCTGATTCCTTGGTTTCCTCCAAAGACATGATGATGGTTGGTTGGTGTTTCCAAATTGCCCGTAGTGTGTGTGTGTGTGTGTGTGTGTGTGTGTGTGTGTGT
>JABJVR010003205.1:0-16254 GCA_025773905.1 Chitala chitala | reverse complement strand
TAAACATTTTTCCCCTCTGTCTCCTAAATTCCCCCAGTCCCCCCCCCCCCCCACACACACACACACACACACACACACACACACACACACACTGGTAATCATGTTCAGACAGCACATGTGGAGAACATGGATGCAGCCGGGCTGTAAAGCGCCCTTCCATGCGTCAGAGTGAACGCCCCACTCCAGACCCTGCCAAAGGTATTAGCTCAGACCCTGAGCATCGACGAGCTCCCAGTAGCTGACTGACTTCAGCTCACACGTGTCTGCGTTTCTGTCAGCCCGCCAACTTTGTCCAGGGGTAGCAGGGCAGTGTGTGTCCTCACGTGAATCGGCTCGGGGGCCACGTTTTATAACATTTTGCACGTTGTTAATGTGCTCTTAACTAATTTGTCTCTGGCTTCTTCGATCAACAGCTGCACATCTAAAATTGGTGACTTTGAATTACATTCACGTGTTACATTCATGTACAGGGCTGCTGTACATGTGTTTGTGGGCATAAGTATACTGTCATTCTGTCAATCATTTTATTCCATATATATAATGCAGTATTACAAATTCAAATACAATACATAACTTGAAAGCAGAAATTCCGATGTGCAAATTTTCCATTAATTACATTGCTGTAATCTGAACAGTACAAACAGAAGCAGTTTTATTTAAAACTGTTATACACACACATAAAAACATTCTTCATTGTAATGATTAAATTTCATAATTTACTGGCGATGCAAAGCTACAGTGGTTGCCAAGTTTCACAAACCGTGTAATAAAAGTCGGATAATCTTAAGAAAGCAAGAAACAAACGCAAATTCAAAAGGCTGTGCTCTAAATCACCGACGTTACTGTTCCAGTGATCTATCAACATTAAGACCGTGGCATTTAAATTTGGATTTTCCCGTTTGTTTGCCTCTCCTGGCCCTTTTCTCCATTGTCTGTCTTATACACTCTACTAAAACGCTTATCAGAAATGCTGCTGCTGTGACTTTCAGTTAAAATACATTCGTTGTCTTCGTTACATATACTTCTTTTATGGTTGCCTTCGTTACATACTTTATAATAATCACAAATTATTGCATACATGCTTTGATCGGACAAAATCAGATGAAACATCCAATCAATATTGAGGGCAATAAAATTCCCTGTTAACGTAAAGGTAGACTGCACGGTATTGCATATTGTCATGCTATTCGCAGTTTCCACAGGAGTAGTATATTCCAGTAACAAAAAATAAATAATTAAAAAAAAACGCATTTCTTGGGATTAAAGGCAATTGTCTTCTGTCTTCTACAGTTACATGTCTGTTTCGAGGACTGTTTAGGAAGCTGTTTAATTACTGTTTTCTTTCCATGAGGCAGTTTTCCCTTTTACCACTAAATATGTATTTTTGTGCATGTGCGTGAAATTAATCATAGCGCTGTTTATGTGGCTGGGGACACATGTCAGCACGTACTCATGGGAAAATGGTGTCTCCCTCGGCGCAATTACAATTACTCAGAGCAGTCATTATTCTCTGATTACGGGCCATTGAACGAAGTCATATTTACTTGGATAGTGAACTCACAGATGGTGCTAAGCGCCTCCTCGAGCTTTCGGCTATTGAAGGTGCTAATCGACAACAGGCCGATGCCCACCCCGCCTCCCGGACACCACCAACCCGCTAACAGCTGTGCTCAGAAAGACGCTGGCTGTCTCGGTAAAGGCGGAGTCTGAATCGGGCGCAAAAAGCTTTACAGCGGGTGGTAGCTCTCCCCGTTTCCTCCAGTTGCTGGTGGCGCTCGTCAAGTCCGGATGTGCGAGATGTCGGTGACATATCAAAGATTAGAGCTCAACAAATGGCTCTGAAACAAAGGTGGGACTTCACCACACTCAAGTGCTAACGCTCCCCTGAAGAAAAACAATTTAGTCAAATTAAATCAAAGCAAGGGAATTCCACATTCTGACAGCCAGCCGTTTGTTTGTGATAGGATAGCATTTTGTCACTTTACATATGAATGTCTTGAATATACAGCAGGGTTTAAGTACTCAGGATGATTACATTAAGTAATTATGTGTTAATTAACATAGACACACATAATAGCCTGCTATGCTGTGGCCTAGAGAAACAGCAGGATGGTCTCTTGAAGGAAAAACCACTGGAAGGGAGATACACCCAGACAGGTTAATTTTCACAGCTATACATCATCTTTAAGTTTTACATTGTACATAATACATGTTACAGCAGTGATGTGTTGCAGTGCATGCACAGTTTGCGATGTTCAGATATCACAGTGGGACTGAAGCTCTGATTTGAATTTGCTGATTTTTTTGGATCTTACACACTGGGCCATTTGTTGCAATGTATTACCATAGTTGTTGAGTTAGTTACCATAGTTGTTAACACATTGAAATTTACTTGAGTATTTCAGGTTAAGCGCTAACTGAAGGTTTCTAATTTAACATAACATAGTGTAGGCTAAAGCAGATGCTGAAGGATGAAACGATGTGTTGTCTCGCAAACAATATCATGGGAATTAATTCAGTACGGCCCCTTATCTGTTTTCATTACATACTT
Organism: Chitala chitala; assembly: GCA_025773905.1. Lineage (NCBI taxonomy): Eukaryota > Metazoa > Chordata > Actinopteri > Osteoglossiformes > Notopteridae > Chitala > Chitala chitala. Next base: position 13,703 of record JABJVR010003205.1, on the reverse strand, counting down.
ACTTAACTTTAAAAAAAATGTTTAAGGTTATACACTTCTAAAAGAGACAGTGCATTAGAATTTGCATTCTCAAATAGCTAGTTAGATGCTGTCCTTGTTAAAGCAAAGAGAAATTGGGACAGAATCACTTCTGCATCAATTTAGGCATGGTTTTGTATTAGTCAATGTTTTTAATATGTTTGCATTCTTGCCTTCTCTAAGTATTTCAGCAATTTTACAGCTCTGTTGTTTTCCATCTCAATGACCCTGACAGAAACGAAGGGGGTTTGTTTTGGCTATGTAATATTTAGCCCAAACAAATTTTGCGATAAGCTTTGAGATATTTAAAAATGTAAGCATAAAATACACTGGTAGAAAAGAAGACTCGTTCAGATGTGCTTATGTACCTTTATCGAGGTGTCAGCGATTTCATTTTTGGGGGGATGACAAGACAAAGCCTAGAATTGGACCTCATCTGACATACTTCTCTTGTACTCTTCTGGATTGTTTACAGCTGCGGACTGGGGGGGGGATTTCAATTGTTTGGGGCAGCGCCCTTTCCATCTAAATTGGTGGAGATGTAGTTGGAAACTTACAGCAGCATCAAAAGGAGTTTGACTAGCTTTTATGGAAAAGATGTTTCTTCTTCTTCCTCTTTCAGCTGCTCCCTTTAGGGGGCGCCACAGAGGATCATCCCTCTCCATGCCAACCTGTTCTCTGCAGCTTCCTCTGTCACCCCAACCTCTCTCACGCCCTCCCTCACTACATCCATGAACCTCCACTTTCGCCTTCCTCTCCTCCTCCTATCTTTGGACCGAAAAAGGTGTCTTAAACCCAGTTTAAATTTAGACAGCTCGTTTTTCGCCAACAGGGCTGACCAGTTCCCTTGTTTTATGATCAAGGGAAGCAACATCGAGTTTCCTTCATAGGTTGCATTTACCTTTGTCATTCCTAATAAGGGAATTTTTCCCCTGAAAAGTTGGACAGCTTTATGCTGCATTTAGAAACGAGTGAGGGAGTTTATTTTATATTTCCTCTGACACTAGGCTCACTGCAGCTCCTCTGTCCAATTGCATCATTACTCCGTTGTTTTCCAGGTGCTCAATCTCAGTGCCCTTTTTCCTCATGAGAAATGGTGTAGAGTGTGTAAAGGCCTAAAAGGTCAGTTTTGTTACCACATTTTCATTAGCACCCTTTTCAACAAATTCAGTTGCTACAGCCGCTGCCTTGTTCCTGCATATATGTACAATATGATCTCTTTTATGACAGCTGTGACATTTCTCTGTGTAACAATCAGTTAACATAAAAAAAATGTACAATATGTGTATCGGCTCTTTATCTTAGGCTATAATGTTTCAACATTTAGACACGCAAAATCATAAAAAGATAGATATAAGGTATACTTGTATATTGATGCACTGTTAAGGTAACATTATATATACAATCAAGTTTAACATGAAATCACACAAATGAGAACAAAACATTCTATACTAACTTAAAGATTGTAATGAAGAGTCGTTTGCAGTCAAAGTTCTAGTGACATGACAAGTGCAGAAGGACCACTTTTCACTTAAAACCAGGTTTCAGGTTTAAGACCACTAAACTATTCGTTTGATGACTATAATTACAAGGAATTTGATCCTTTTTCACTTTGAATGGGTTTGATAAGAAGGAATGGTCTGTGTGCTCACAGGCCAAAAAAATTATCAGTGTCAGTCAGTGAATGCAAGTGTACAGTTTTCAATTAACTGGAGAGCAGTAACAAATGTATGGTTAGCAGTAAATTTAGATCTCCTACAAGGTGTTAATGGAAGTATGCCATGGCAGTGCAAGGAGATAATCTCAACCTATCACCTTGGATTATCTTGTAATAATAAATCAAGAAAATCATGTACAAGAACAACATGGAAATGAAAAAACTGCTAAAGTTGTTCAGTCTATCTACTAAAGAGCCATCAATGAAGAATAAGGGGAAAAAAACCACTCAAACCGGATTACACACATTAGTTTACATGATTATCAGAAATGTTATTTATGAAATTCAATTGTATAAATAAATGTAATAACGTAACTGTATGTATCAAATGTAAAAATAGAAATCTCAGGCAGAAAATAGTTGTTTTTAAATTCTGGTTTACTTCAAAAAGAGGCCATCTGAATTCCCTGCTCCAGTTACATCAGCACAGAGGAAGTAGCAACACAAATTGCCACTTCTGTTTGTCTTTTACTTAAAAAAAAAAAAAAAATATATATATATATATATAAATATATATATATATATATATATATATATATATATATATAGTATATATGTATCTGAAATTGCAGGTGGCATTGCACCTGTCCTTCATCTAAGTGACCTTGAGCTTTTTGATTAATCATACGTGAATTACTACACTTGTCCAAATGACACTTCAGTAGAGCTGTTATGTTGGGTATAGAACTGAAACACTCACCTGGGTTTGGTATCCCTGAAGTCTAGTGCTGTATTTCATAAGAGCATTTGAAGTTAGGTTAATGTGATGAGTGGTGGCTCAGCATAGTTGCTGGAGAGCTTGCAGCCCTGGATTCAGGGATCTCTGCCCACCAATGACGCAGTAACGGTTGCCTCCATTGGTGGTAGAGATCAGAGCTTGAAACGCACCGGCTGATATTACCTCCCCGGAGGTTGTTACAACATGTTATGGTAATGAGTCCTCTATAAAAGCTCAAACAGCTGGGCTGAAAATCTGGTTCAGCTGGCCTCAGAATACTGTTCTGTGGCACAAGAATCTGCAATCTGGAGTCTGTAATGATCTGAAGACAGGCTTGGCTTCATTAGCGTTGGAATAATTTGGCCTGTGGGTGTTCTTGTGTTGCATGATGAACGTTTTCAGCAGAACTTTCTAAACTGACATATCTGTGCCAGAGATGCATTCTGAAGGACAACCATGAAAACTAAACATTGAATTCTGTTCACAAAAAGAAGTCAGTCTATGTAAGCATGCAATTTCTCACGCTGCTCTGTTCAAAGACAGCCCCACCCAGTGCAGGGCTCAAATCAACGTTTTTATACTCAACCTTAAACTGCAGCACATCTGGTGCCTCAAAATGGATTTAAGGGCTTTTGAATGTTAGGACCAGTTAGTGCAGTAGGTAATGAGTTAAATAAACCAGGTTGAATAAACAAGTCCATGGTTAAAGTATAAGGAAGGTGCACATTAGTGATGCAATGTGTTGTGGGCAAAACCAGAGCAGCTGAAATTAAACAATATGATTTTTTAATGCATACCAATAGTTCATGGTTTGGACACAGTAAACATTTTCACAACCAAAGTTTTTGGTTTTAAGTAGCAGTCTGCAAGGTGAGTGACAAATGTTTCTAATATTATGAACACACACACACATATACTTCCAGAAGTCACAGAATCATCACAGCCACTTAGAAATGGTCAGAAACTACAAACCTGTAATTAAACAAAGGTGTAATATGTAATAATGATGCAACATGTATTTGAAAAGAGGGAAACCGTTTGTAAGAGCAAATTTAAGTTTTTTACTAGGAAGTACTGTAACTTTTAGTGACTGTATAAAGTAAATGTCATTAAAATAAACTCAAAAGGAAGGATGTAAGCACAGAGCTCAATTTATTCATGTAAATCAAACCACATGAGCGAGCACACACACACACACACAGAGCTAAGGCAGCACTCAAAACAAAGTATGCTCACACTTCACAAAGAGTCATGGCGCAAAAAAGCCAGGAGATGAAAAACAGGTGAAAGTGGTGAAACTTTTTATTAGGATAACTGGTCTGATGTGTGATTGGATGGGTGGGTGTGGCTTGTAATTGGGATGAATAGGTGTTTGTGGTGTGTGGCTGAGATGTGTGTGATGACATGGAGACTTTAGAGGAGGATGGCATTACAGTAAACAGTGTGAGTCATATGCCTCAATTTAAGGAGACAACAAGCCCTGTTTCACAAAATGAGTGTCTAATAAAGCTTACTGGTGAAATCAAATTAAGAGGAAAAGAAGTTTATTGTCATTCAGTACATATACATGTTACAACAAAATTTGTTTTTCACTTAACCCATACCCTAGGAGAGCAGTGGGCAGCCACACATAGTGCCCATGGAGCTAGCATTTGGGAGCTAGCATTTGGCAGCCACACACAGTGCCCATGGAGCTAGCATTTGAGTGTCATTAGCAAGAGACGACAAATTGAAGCAAGGGGGAGCAAATTAAAATGCTTCAAAATCTCTTATATATACATAAAATTTATTAACAAAAAAGTCATTAGGACTGGAGTGTTAAAGAAGACATGAGGCAGTTCAGGAAGATTTTCTTCTGTGGGATGTAATATCCAGCTGAACAGACCATGTCTGCTCAGTGGAAGTAGGTCAGGGGCAGTCAAGAGACATGTGGTCTCCTGCTTCAAGTTGTGTCTTCAGGTGATCAGCAATCCTGACCCCTGTAGAGAAATACTAAGAGTAGAATACTGAAAACCTAACAAAAGGTTAGGTGTCTGAAGCCATGTAGAACTCGCATGTAGTGACCTGTGTGTGGAACCAACAACCAGTAACCATACACTAACAGATGCTTTAAACAGCTGGAAAGTGCCATTTGGATGATGGCAAAAACTCTGGTCTGGTGGTTAAGTAACACAGCTGTTGCTGAGTTGAATATGTCAGCGTTTTCCCTGTTACCATCGCAGATATCTCCCGAAACATTGTAAGGCAGATATCCACAACTGATTATGGAAAAAAAATTCCCATTTAAGTTCTATTAAGTTTTGGACAACATATAAAGTGTAGAACAAGAGACATGTTCATCTTTTTTAATAACAGCTCAAAGACAAAATTCTGCTTCTACATGACCATGCAATACCAGACAATTTGAAATAGACTGAGAAAATTAGTGGAATTCACAACTTCCATTTCACTGTTCAGACAGAAACATTTTAAAGACTAAATTCTGGACTGAGGAGTAAAAGTGTATAACACCACCTGGGCTTCAGAGACCTTGCTTTGCTCCAGCATAAGTCTGCCTTAACTGGAGATGTGTCACAGGTCTGACAAACTGTGGGGCTTAGCTCTAAGCGTGGGTAACTCCAATTCTCAATGGGCTCCAGATGTTCAGTGAAAATAAATGGAGGGATACTTCCTGAGAATCAGTGACTGTTCACACACACACACACACACACACACACACACACACACACACACAGCCAACATAGCGGAACACAGCATTGTTGTTCCACAGTGTCGTCATGGTTTCACCATGCTCAGAGTGTAAGAGCAGCATGCCCAATACCAGCGGAATCACCTCCTCACCACGCAGCATCTGGATCAGCGCTGACATCTGATGCAGAACATCTGCCAGCTCACAGTTTGTGGAGAGTTTGATCATCATAAAGTACATTATATCATGTTTTTATCACACATTAAATAGAATTCTTTAAATTAATATGTTCTTTGAAAACAACAAAAACAGCTGTGACGACATTTTTTGTTTAAAAAAAAAAAGTTTATCAGACAAGTTTTTTTTTTATCAAGAATGTATAATTAATCAGACCAGGATTGAGATTATGAAACACATAAATTGAGAATTTTTCCATGTACATTTTTTCTTTAAGAATTATTTCAGTCATACCATATGCTGCAGTTTTTACATTCGTAACGTGGATCTATTTGGAATAAGTAGTTAGGTGTTCTCCAAAACTGAATTCTCCTTGGTTTTACAGGCAAATGGAAGATTAGGTACTTAGAGTTTGTCTTTTTATTAATGACAGTCATTAGGAATAAGTAAATGTTCCCCTCCAAAAGCAACACTTGCTGACATTCTATAACCTCTATGACAGTATATTTAATTGTGACACAAGAAAAACAGATAAGAGGCCAAAATGTGGCCAAAATGGCCAACAGGACCACATGTTGAGGTAACATGATTAACACATATTGCTACCGTCTAAAAAAGAATAACCTTAACATCTTCAAATGTTCTATGTCTGGCATAGAGGGTACATGAGACGTAACAGCAGGAAAAACTTGGCTGTTTCTGACAGACATTATGTCCATGCGTAGACCTGCCTTCCTCATTAACCAGCAGCTTTGCCTCTGCCACATCTTGTTGCATCTTTATTTACAAGAGACTTGAAACATTCAGATCAAATTTTGTGGTCTGACAAATGCTTGGCAATCAGCTCTTCAAAACTGTCCCTAGGCAGTGACATTAAATAAACTCTGGTATATGAGCGATTGCTCTCTAAGCAAAAGTGAATTAAAAACAGACGTTATTAAAAAATAAAGCGTACAGATTAAATGTTTTCACCGATTTGGATAAGACATATTAAGCAGCGTGTACTAGATTTCAGAAAGCACTCGAAAGTATATAACAACAGGGTGAGACAGATTTTTCTGTTCTCTCATTAAGGGTTTTGTCCCTTTCAGCAGTAACCTTCAGGGACATTTGCTTTCCAAAAGAACAGGAGGATATATTAGAAAGTTTAGATGCATGACATTTCAACATTGTGCAATAAACTTTTTTTTCCTCCTTGTTTTTGACAAGATTCATTTCTTGGCTATTCATAATAACTGGGCACATTTGCTTAGAATTTGTTTCTGTGGTTTCCTCTTCTTGTTATCCTCAAGAGAAAATCTACTTGTACAAGGGCTCCTGCAAGATGCATCACTGCTATCAGCTGTTTTCCAACTAAATTAACATTTTCTCTTGACACTCTCTCTCTCTCTCTCTCTCTATATATATATATATATATATATATATATATACACACACTTCAATACTTTTGAATTCAAGGGGCAAGGCATCACAAGTTTATAAAAATGGGTAAACATTGGTCAGATGGTGGTAAACATTCTGACACACAAATCCAAGCACTCAAAAACTGTCTGAAAGATCCGGAAAAAGGCCCAGAAAAAGTACACAATAAGATGCCGCGGTTATTGTGCAAAGGACTACCGCCTATGACGTACAAAAAAAAAATGTGGAATACTTCAACATAATGCCTATTAGTTAAACAAATTTGATTTGTTGGAAGTTTGCTTGTGACCTTTAAAAGGAACTACTGAGTTATACAGCGATTGTTTTGATGGATTCTTAGTTTGAATTTAAAATGATCTCTAATGCCAACAACAGACCATTCAGAATACTCGTGCAAAAATGTTTGTCATCAAAGCACAAAAGAAATGTCCATATGCTGCAGAAATGTCCACGCAAAAGCACAATTTTGTAATAAAAAATAGATTTGTTAATTTCTTATGTGAACATTTATGTATGTGAACATTTGTATCCTGTGAACCTTCAGTGTGAGATTCAATTCTTTCCTTAAATTCAAAGCCACATTTCAAACACTGTCGGCTGCAGAACTACACCCAGATATACATTTAAATAAATGACATGGACTGCAAAAGCAAATAAAATGAATAGAGGCCTAGAAGTGGGGAACTTACCCAATCAGGATGCACAGCAAGTCATGTGGTTCTTATGATTGGCCATTCTAAGCCTCCTTTCCCAGAGTGTCAGCAGGGCTGGTAGTGGGCCCGACCATAGAAGCTGAGTGAACTTCTCTTGGCCAGTAAACAGAGGCCCATTCAGGTAAGCAGGCTGAAGTACTAATGCCAGCAGACACGCCTTTAAGCTAACAGCTGTTTTTAGCTCCCTTTCAGCCTGCCTTTGCCATCACCTCAGAGACACTCATGACAAGCAGCAAAGCACGTTCCATATGAAATTTTTAAAGTCACTAAATATTAAATTAAAACCACCTTCATCTTGTCATTAGGTAAATCACTCACATATAAAAAAATGTGAGTTTTTTACAGAATTTTCTCTTCCTTTTAACTTTAGATAAAATTACTTGGAGAAATATCGATAAATGTTTATAGTTAGTTAGTGTAATCGCACAGCTGTCCATTTTACAAAACAAACAGATTTTTAAGGAATTTATTAGTCATTCACTGTATTGCTGTTTTGTTTGTTTTGTTTAATCCAAATAGGAAAATAGCTAAAATACACAGGATAGCTTGAGGAGAAGTTATGTCATGATTCCAAGGGGAGACGGTTTTTATTGAGGAGGGGATGGATGAGGGCGGGGCTGGAGGATGGCAGGGAATGAAAGAGCCTCAGACACCATCCCTCATGACAGCCAACCTCCCTTCCCTCAAACCAACACCATCAGAGGCAGGGGAGCAGGCACCGGGCGCCTTGAAGCCGCCGCACAGAAATGTTGTTGTAGCTTGACACTGCAGCACTGTTGCACTACTGCAGGTCAGATGTTTGTGGGACGACAGGAATGAGAAAACCATGGGGGCTGCCAGGGCAGTTGCTACAGAGAACGACACGGTCACACGGCCCACCTCTGGGCACCATTTGAGAAACACAGGACGCTTTGTTAGTTAAGGAACACGTTTTAATGTACAAAGGGTCAATGACGACTTGTATTTTCATATGTGGGCAAGAGTTTGCGAGGTATAAACAAACAAACAAACAAAATGAAGCAGAAGGAGGCTAATTTTATACATAAATCTCCCATGGTGCTTCTTGAAGTAGTCCTGCCTCTTTATAGTGTTGTCCTACAAATTAAAACACTGCAATGCAGCCCAGAAGATGAAACGGTAATGTATCATCATTAATGGAGTTCAATGAGCCAGTGTCCATTACTGTCTACCACATATTTTAACTGATTTTTCATCTTCTCTTTTTTTCATAATAATTGCCGACCAGCATCACTTACAGTTATGTCCGCAGCTCGGCACTGTTTGTGTACTTGTTCCAGAATATGCATTAAACATTACTTCTGAAGTATGCCATGTGTATTCATCTCACTGCAATACACGTTTTAAAATAACATTAAAAAAGGCTTTAGCCATCACTCTGATTAACCCGTAGCACCTTTACGTCATGTAACACACAGCCATCCGTGGCCAGAGTTTAGCAGTCTAACCACCGGTGTGCAGCCTTTCCCAGCTGTTGATCTGTAATAATATGAGATGGCCACCAAAACAACCCATTACGTTTCATTATTCAACAAACCTGAAGTCTGCCAAGTGGCTCTAACAGCCTTCTTTGCAGACCAATTCACATTAGAAGTGAGCAAAACAAAAGGACATCTGCTCAATTTGTGTTTCAAAGAAAGCTGGAACTCTATTAGATAAGTAGGGGTATGCAGAGGTGACAAGTCTGCTGATTTACAGCGGTCATTACTTGGCACACTTTCAAGGGCCTCCCAGACTTATTTGATTGGGGTGTGCAATTAATTTGGGCAACATCAGGGGGGATCCTCACAAAGCTCGTTAAGGCAGTAACGGGCTGGTAGTAATCTTTTCACCCCGTGCCAGGTCTCTGTTCTGCATTAAGGTCCAGAGAGGGGTGAGAACAAAACGTTTGTATCAAAATGGAAACCTAAACCTCCCTTCATGGCCCAGTTAACATATAGGTGGTGCGCTTGGTCCCAAGACTGGTCATTATTATTCAGAACTTATTGGACCCCAGAGGTCCATTGATGGACAGCAGAAACAACTATAGACTAGTGACATCAAAGCTAGCTCAGCGTCTCAGAGCTGTGATCAGAATTCATTAGGAAGATTTGCTTAATTGTCTGTGGAGTGTGTTCTTCTTTTGGTTGCTATTGTAGAAAGCTCAGAAACATGCAGAAACAGCCCGTCAGTGTTTGTTATTTAAATTTTATCGACATATGGCTAGCATAGGAAGCTATTTGAAAAATGACAAGGCCAAACATTTGCATAAATTATGAGGTGATTATATGGGCATTCCTATTGACAGGTTTGTTTATTTCATGTGATTTCTTGTGATTTGGCTTCACTGATACCACGTCAGAGGCACCTTCTGCTGTGTACTCTATGTAACAGCTCTGCTAAGAAAGACTGGAGGTCACAAAATGGGTCGGCGCTGAGTGTATGTGCATCAGCCTCAGTATATATTCACTGCACGTAACTGCTATAAATACAGTCAGCCTCCTCTAGCAGAATGTTGGGCATACTTTAACAAGAGACTACCATGTGTCTGCATTAATTGTATGAAAATTCCTGCCTGTTATATTGCTGGTGTTTCAGTATGTTGACATTAAAGGGTATGCCTCAGTGATCTTATGCAATACTCATAAAAGTAATACAATGAATATGCAAAAACTTTCAGGTGCTTTGAGCAGTCATGCACCGGATGTTTGGAGCTCATTATGCATCATAGATGGAACAGGTGTAACTAGAGTGTAACAGGTGTAAATTACAAATTTGCCTGGTCACTATATTAGCTACACTCATGAAAATGAACAATAATTTGTGGAGAATACCCACACCAACATAGAGCACACCACAAACCCACTTCAAACATTTGACCTGATGACCCACTTAGATGTATTGACCATAGCTATTACAAATCTAGTCTGAAAAACCTAAATGGCGTAATCAAATGTGATACAGAATTTAGCTTGACATGTCAGATATACATAAAAAAGGCCATAAAAATAGACAAAATAATGTGTGTGTACATGAAAGAGAGAGAGGGAGTATTTTAGTTACATTGTAGAGCTGTGTTTTCCCCAATATCAGTTCTCCTACAGGGTTGATTTTGTGTTGTCTTGTGAAAACAGCCAAATCAGGCTGTGTAAATGAAGGCTTGGCAAGGCTTGGCAGACACCCAGCTCTCAGAGTGTGAGCTGGGTGTCTGGGAGGAGTGTCATTTAGCAATCCTGAAGCTTACCTAAGTAGCATAAGCCTATTATTGATGCAATGAAATCATTTTTCTGTGGGATGGACAATGGAATGCAAATCTTGAATTGGATCAAAATACACTGAAAGACATTATAATGACTGTGTGCTCTAAGACTTTTTGGCATCGATACAATTAGAAACATGAGGGCAAATCAGTCTTAAAACAAAAATTTATGGTTATGTCTATGTGACCGAATTAAACCTTTAACTTTTTCATCTTCTTCCCCTAGTCATGTTTCTACAAGTTACATACACAGTAACTGTTAATTAAAACCATCTCAAGAAAATGGGGCAAGTTGTAATTGGGGAGTATTTTCTGGGAGCAGCTGTTCATTTCTCTCACTGAAAGTCCCTGTCAGTTAGTTATTAATTGACGAGAGAATGGAAAGGGCTTCAAAGCTGTGGAGGGGAGGGGGAGACCTTTGGGGTTACCTCCAGTGGTGCCAAGTTAGTTTGTGGCAGCTGAAAAGTATAGATTACCCAAAGAGTGAACCATCACTGAAATAACAAGCTCTATACCCGAAAAAACCCTGATATCACAGTCTAAAATTCATTAACTATTTAATTAATTCATTTTTTTTTGTGATTTAATTCAACATTTGTTTGATCACATCCCAAAATAACGTCTACATTTTGGTGTAATTTTTTTGTGAAAGAAATCTGGACTGCACTATAATGCAAAGTTACATTGTATCATTACTTTATAAATGTATTGTTACCTTCTATTCCCAGGTGATGGCCGACCAAATTTTGTTAGTGAGCTGACTGGCATTGGGGGAAAGACGTAAAATGAATTAACCATTGTTTTTGGAAATTTTCCCAAGAGCAGGGTGTCCTACAGATGTTCATTGATTTGTGTTTACATTTTTTGTGCCAAAAACAGGGGACGGGGGATTGACTTCAGTTCCGCACGTAACAGCGTCTATGCCTTGCATCATCTACACAGACACCGCGAGATCAAATTAAAAGCTTATCTACCTCGAATACAGTTAACGCAGGGTTAGGGGAAATGCGCATGTTACAAAATCCCATCTAATTGCATGAGTAAGAAACCTGATATAGATTAATATTGGAACGCGTAAATGAGAATGTCACCGCATGATTAGCAAACGATCATAAAGAAAGTATTCAGCACGCTGTAATGTTACACATCTTATATTTCATAGAGACGTGACATTTGAAATCTAAATCCCGTCTGACAGACATTGCAGCATGGAAAACCTCTGGCTTTAAAACGCCCCTACAAAGCTGCATACTATAATAGTACTTGTAGTTGTACATGTGCCTACTTGCGGAGAATACCAATGATACGCTATTTGACAATGTTGAGCAGTCTGTTTTCATTACTGTAGCCTTTGAAATTGTGCTAATTGAAGTGTCATTCATTTGCGTCGATGTCATTCATTTGTCTAGAATAAGCATTTTCAAAATGACTTCATGGCACTAAAAGCAGAATTCGGTCCAGAATTCCGATTGCTCTGGTATACGGAATCGTTAGTACCTAACACCCTCTAGTGCTGTACATAAAAACTACAATGTCTACGACATGTGATTCACCCAACAATCTCAATTTAAAAACATGAATAAAATTCACACTGCTGTAGTTTCGCAGCAACAATATAACTATGTATGACCATAGCGGTACTATTTCTAATTCTCACTTCTCAGTGACGTGAGAAAACCAGATGGGTAATACGAATACACAATTTCATCAAATAGTATTGCACTGTACATTGTATCATAAATTTAGTTTTGCATTAAACATGAGATTTTAATATGACCAGAGGCTGTTCTTTGCGATATCTCAGACAACACATTCCCACTACTTTTCCTGTAACTCTTTTTATTGTTTATAAAAATTCAAACAGACAATTTAAAGAAATTATTTACCCTGTTTCAACATGTCCTCCTTGCTTGTCAATGATGTACAAAAGTTTGGAAGAGGACCTGCTGCAGCAATAAGCTCAGGGTCAGAAAGCATCAGTCCAAACTGGAGCTGTATTCTGTCTTGAAGCACATCAGTCAGTGGTTGGCAGAACTTAGAGGAGATCTAAAAGCAGCCAAGATTCACTTTTGCAGGATTTCGGTAAGTACCAACTATCCCATATCTGCCTCTTTCTGCATTATGTTAAGGGCTTTGGCAATTGAGCTCATTGTTGCTATATATTTAGTCAGGAGAGCAAGTTCAGCAGGATTGAACCCGGGCTGGACTGGGACCAAAATTCAGCCCTGCGATTTATTGCTTTGACCGGCCCACTTCAGATTTTTCTCTCCTACAACTTATTAAAAATAGCAGTAATATGTGGTGATATCCAAAATACAAAAAAACAGACCCACCAAGATAGTTTAAAGAACCAAATAGCACAGAGGCACAGTGGCCAATATCTGGGCTTTGTGTGAGTACACACACATACTCACACACACATATGGGCATACGACACAGCGGGCAAAATCTGTACACCTATTATAAACAGACTACTATTAGTGGTTTTTTCCAAACACCATGAAAACAGACCAAAATAATGCATTATTGTCTTCACTCTATGTTAACCTCTTTCTTTTACTACCGTTTTTACCTGAAAAAATTGCACTAAAACTGGGTTCTTTGTGTTTTGTGAGGGTGATAGTTAAAAAAAAATGAAAGACAGTGTTATGGTTATAAAAAGAGGGGCTGGAGATAGGGTTAGGGTTTCAAAAAGAAGAGGGGTTGAACCTAGAGTTAGGTTTGGGGTAACAAGAGGGGCTGGAGCTAGGGTTAGGGTTTCAAAAAGGAGATGGATCAGACCTAGGGTTAGGCTTGTGGTAATGAGAGGGCCTGGTGCTGGTGTTAGGGTTTCAAAAAGGAGATGGGTTGGAGCTAAGGTTATGGTTATTGGATTGGTATATATATATTATATATACCAATCCAATCTCTCAGGATCGACTGACCCATGTTCAACTGCTGTTCACATGGAACCCTTCTCCACTTCGGCCTTCAAAGTTCTCGTTTGAATATTT
>JABJVR010003204.1:0-16254 GCA_025773905.1 Chitala chitala | reverse complement strand
ATGTGATTGGCTGATTAGCAATTTGTGTTACCAAGCAATTGAACAGGTGTACCTAATAAAGTGGCCGGTGAGTGTAGCTGCTGCAGAGCTTTTTTTTTTGATGGAAATGGTGTTGAGGGAGCAGGAGATGATTTTCACCAGGTGGACATAGAGGAATTTGGTGTTCTTTACAATCTCCACAGAGGAGCCATCGATAGTCTGCCCTTTCCTAAAGTCCATAACCATCTCTTACATTTTGTCCATGTTCAGAGACAGGTTGTTAGCTGTACACCAGTCCATTAATCGTTGCACTTCCTTTTTATAAGATGACTCATTATTGTTGCTGATGAGACCCACCGCACTTCAGAAGCTCTCAAAGATGTATTTTATTTATGTTTCTCAGTGAGAAAAAAAAATAAACATTGAATGTAATTTTGCCTAGATGTCACATGACTAACTTCCTTGTTTTTGGTAAGATCCAGCAATCTCCACAGGCAAACCTTGAAAGATCCTACATTAAAGTTTAAGAGTTTAACTCTGCAGAGAGCTGGGTGATTGACATGAGCAGTTTGAAGCATGCATGCATATTGACTCTGAAAGCCAGCAGTTCAAATAAAGAAGAAAGAACTGAAAGTATTGTGAAGGACTGTGATTTACTTGCAAAATTTTCTTGTATGAGTTTGAGATTACAGAACATAATGAAACACAAGATCTTGGGAAAGCACTTTTTCATCACACTGCAGCATGCAGATCTTATCAAAGGAAAGGGGTACAGAATAGGCATGTCATAACATAATGCATTTGTTCAAAAAATACTGTAATCTTAGGTCATAAATGCTTTAAAACAGTTATGCCAGTACATGGTATATCTTTATTTATTTAGCATTTGAAACACATTTTTCTTTCTCTAAAATTGGAGGGTTTTATAAAAATGTACCTGAAGTGCAATGTACACTAATTTTGATATTATTTGGTTTTCTCCAACAGGAAGATTGAATAACTAAATTAACACACTTCGAAATTCATGTACTATGAACTGTAGGAAAACAAAAATGAATCACCGCATGGCATTATGACACAGTGCACACACTCTAATTACTATCCCCAAAATGTCACTGCACTTATTGAATCCTAGGCTACCAGTTTGTGACTCTCAATTAACTGTCTCCAAAAACTGATGCTTGGGTTTGGCCTTAGAGTCAGTATTTCCACAAGACCGATACGTCAGAAATATACAATAAAGTTAATGCAAATGTGGACATATATGACATAATTAGCAATGAAAACTGTGAAAATATTCATCCCCGATGAGTCACATTAATTTCATAAACACCGTATGACCGTTGATCTCTTTTAAAAACTGTGCTGAAAAACTGAAACAGCTGAAGATTTAAATGGGATCAAAGGTTTGTTTAAATATATTCAAAATTCTACTAAAACTCTTTCCCCATGCTAACCTTTGAAGAGCACATTTTCTTTGTGCAAGTGTGTGAATCACAATCCAGCTCAACAGTCCCCAGTAAATATGTAATATCAACAGAGGAGCATAACTGCAGAATTGTATTGCATTGTTTTAAAATCTGCCATTCCAGCCAGGATAGTAAATGATTGCATCAAATCAGAACATAAGGTTATAACACTATGCCCCAATAGTAAAATATTTCAAGTTTAGAAATTATATCACCTCAGGAGATGAGGTGTGATGTGGAAAAGGCTTATATTGTTTCAAAGTACAAAGGGCATTGTTACATGAAGAACATATCTTCTATTTTTTTGCAACGCTTCTTGAATCTTTAATAAATGAAAAATGTCCCTTCACACCATTCACTACAAAAGACCTCTTAGGCTTGAAAATATCCAGTCAAGCTGATGTATGACATTGGTGACACTCTAAAAGGACAGGCATTAAAGTCGCTGATTGTGTGTCACAAGCTTAGAGAAACAAGACAGATGTAAGAGAAGTAGATGAGAATGCTATGTGTGTCCTGACCTTTCTTACCCCCTACAAAGGATCACATCTGAAATAGCACCCAAAACAAATTAGCATCAAAATTGAAAATTCAGCTCTAGGTGCTGATGGATGTATATGTGTTATATAATTGTTTTCTAGTCACATCTATGATATTGAATATTTCATGTGCAATTGCCTTAGTGTGCATGTGAGAGGTAAAATAGAGGCATGGATTCTGAGAGCTAGGAGAAAATATCTGCTTTTATTGTGATAATGTGCATGAATTACATATTTAATGGTTTAACAACTCTGCAGTACTTTTCACTTTTTAGGTACTTGGTTGCGGTTGGGTGAATTCAATGAAAACTTAGAATAACATTTTGTATTCGTTCTGAATGCATTTTATTGAAATTATCTTTGTGTCAGCTGAATATGAGAATAAGCAATTCCTGTGAACCTTCTGAAAGGCAAGAACAGTGCAGTAAGACATAAAGAAAACCCCATGCTAAAGATTCTGAAAAAAGATACACCCGTCAATCACAGTGAAGAAAAAAAAATCATAATAATAATAATAATAATTGAATGGAGTGTGCGTGTTTTCCCCATGCTGGGTGGGTTTTCTCTGGGTTCTACGGCTTCCTCCCACAGTCCAAAGACATGTGGGTTAGGTTGATTGGTGTCTGAAAATTGGCCATAGTGTGTGTGTGTGTGTGTGTGTGTGTGTGTGTGTGTGTGTGTGTGTGTGTGTGTGTGTGTGTGTGCGCGTGCTGTGGTGGGTTGGCACCCAGGCCTAGGTGTTCCCTGCCCTGCACCCTGTGTCTCCTGGATTAGGCTCCAGGATTCCCATGACCCTTAACAGGATAAGCGGTATATGCACACCTTCAAAAGTGGCATATTAGTGAAGAGCCAAAATATCCATCTGGATGATAAAACAGTAACACAGACTACACAGCCTTGACCAAGACAACACCTACAAACATTGTGGCATTGATGAAAGTGGTGGTATTCAGCACACAAAGAGGAAGGAGGATGTTTTGAGAGAATATTATCGCAAATTCTGTCAGGTCCTCAAATCAGAACTGAACTCACAGAAATAAGATCACTGTAATCAACAATCTGGCTGTGCCATTTCCATTATACATCTTCAGGATTGATGACTGGTTTAAGATTGACACTAAAAAGATGGACTGCAGAATGTGAAAACTATCAACAATGCACAGGTTTCGCCATCTTAAAGCCAACACTGAGGGACTATACATTAAGAGACAAAACAGGGGCCATGAATTAATAAAACTTGTTTCTATATACAAAATGGCCACCACTGGCCTTGGAGAATATATAAATCTTAGCCAGGATTAGTTTGCTAAACTTGCGAGAGCGCATGAATCAGGAAAGGCAAAATACTCTCTACTTGCAGAGGCTAAGGAAATCAAGACTGTCTATTTGACTTCACAATCTGACACCGTCTATTAAGCAAGCACTTAAAACCAACATGCAAGTAACAAACCACTACATGGTCTGTTTTCCCAAAGCCTTAAAAACTGTTCATTAACAAGGAGAAATGTATAGCATTGTTGAGCAGCTCCAGGCTAAGGCTAAAAGATGAGACTAAAATCCTGATAATTGCAGCACAAGATCAGATACTCAACACCAGATACCATCGAAAGAATATCCTGAAACAGCAGGTCGACAGTAAGTGCAGAATGTGCAGCAAAGCCAAAAAGACCATCAATCATATCATTGCTGGCAGCACAATGCTGGCTTCAATAGAATACATGAATAGGCACACCAAAATAACCAGTTATTTGCACTGGTCGATCTGCAAAAAACTTAGTGATCAGGGTGTTTGAGAAATGGTATGAGCATGTGCCAGAAACGGCTGTTTGCATATATGATACTGCCATCCTGTGGGACATGGCACTGCAAACCGATTTCTGCAACCACAATTTCTGCAAATCATCCTGACATTGTGCTTCATGATAAAAAAGACAATGTTGCATGCTCATAGATGTTGCAGTATCAGATGACCAAAACATCATGGTGAAAGAAACAGAGAAGTTAACAGAGAAGATTAAATACAAAGATATTGAGATCAAGGTAAGCAGAATGTGGAGAACCAAAGCCAGAACTACGCCTGTGGTGGTCAAAACTCTCGGTACCATCAAAAAAGGGTTCAAAGAGAGTCTTTGTAATTTCCCAGACCATCACAGTCCCTGAGAGATGCACAAGACTGCCCTTCTGAGCAGTGCACACATCCTTACAAAAGTAATAGTCTGAGGCCATAGCTCTCTGGTGAGGACACGGCCCACCTATAAGCCAATTCTATTATTATTATAGTTGTTGTTGTTGTTGTTGTTGTTGTTGCTGTCTTCAAAGGATCTATTTTATTTATTAAATAAAATCTTTAAGCTCACAATTTACACTTTTCTTGTCCATCTTGACAATTTCTGTTTTGCTCACTGTCAGAGAAGGATGACTCATAATTCTTCTTCACTTGGGTAAACTTTGTACACAGCTAACTCCAGAAGAATGAGGTGAGAATGCAATAAAATAGCATAATTATTCATGAACTGAGTTGTAAAGATAAAATCCAAAAAATTTATTTGTTTTAAAAGCAATCTTATCCTAACAAGCTATAAATTCCTTATAAAAATAATAAGAACACAAATATGTTTCCCTGTATACCACTAGGTAAACCAACTAGACTTCATAGATTTGAAAGTATGCTCACTACTGAATTTTTTTCTTTGTGCGGTGCTTGTTATGAAGAGAGGATTAAACTAAGGGAAGCCATAAAAATACCAGCTAGTATTTTATCAATAATAAAATATGCCTTTGAAATGCTGTACTGGATGGTCATGGCACTAAAGGAATATTGATTATTAAAATATTACTTTCCGCTCACACAGGATACCAAAATATGTAGCGGTTTTAGCTCATATAAGTATTTAATGGAGGATAGTCATGCAAAGTCCTGAGGGAATGCTTTGCCTTTAAAGGCTTCCTCTTTCCTCAGATTGAAGATAACTGTTTATTAATCATGTATTTGGACATGCTTTTAAACCTAAAGACAAAGCCTGAGTTTCTCAGTGAGAACCAGTTACTGCAGGCTGTGCATGTACATTGTTTACATTCATTCATTTTCCAAACTGCTTATCCTGTAAAGGGTTGAGGGAAGCCTGGAGCCCAACCAAGGAGACACAGGGTGCAGGGCGGGGGAAACCCAGGGAAGGGTGCCAACCTACCGCAGGGCTCTGAGACACACACACACACACACACACACACACACACACACACACACACACACACACACACACACACACACACACACACAAAATAGGCAATTTGGAGTAGAGGCTGGACGAAATTGATTTTTTGGTTTTGGCCAAAACCTAACCGAAAGTTTAACTACACTTTTAGCTGAAATTGAAGCTGAAAGATATATAACCAAAATTACCTAATACAAGATTTACAAAATATGTAATGATGCCTTTTATTAAAAAGAAATCACTAACCATTAAGCATCTGCTCAATTAAGAATTTATGAATATCAATACTTGAAGTGTTAATTAGTAATTAAATCCAAACAAATGAATATTGTAGTTGAGAAACAAGGGTTTTTCCGCATTCTCACCCAGGAAGTTGCTACACTGGTCAGCATACAACTGTCCTGCTGCACTAAACAGTCCGACTTAGTATACATCGAGCTATAGTTTTTAGCAGGACATCAATGAGTGAATGAATATCCTTCGGACTGCCTAGCGCCAACCACCAGCCCACAGTCAGATTCGGAGTGACAAATATAGCACTACTGTTACATTCTAAAAATAGACATTCGGTTGACAAACGAAAGTCTGTATCAATTTTGGCTGAAACAGAAAGTTAACTTATTGTCTTCGGCCAAAACAGAAACGACACCGAAAAATGTAATTTGTCAACTTTCAGCACCGAAATTGAAATTTGGTTGGCTTTTAATTTAGAGACATCAGTCAACCTAACCTGCATGTTTTTGGACTGTGGGAGGAAACCATAGAAAATGCACCAAGCACAGGGAGAACGTGCAAACAGACCCAAAGCAGGAATCGAACCCCAGACCTGGAGGTACAAAGTGACAGTGCTAACCACCACACCTCCTTCACATTGTTTACACAAATGGACAAAAAAACACTGGATATTTTTGCCATACTAAAACATAAGAATGTCTCCAGGAAAGTGCCCTGGTCCTTGATTTGAAACTTTGTTCATTCTTGTCAATGGAGAAAAGTACAGAGGAATCACATTTGGGTTTTCTGAAATACACACATTGTCAAAAATATACATAATTATGAAGTGTCTTTTAATTTGCAAGCCCAAGGCCTTTTAAGGTCTCTTCCAAGGCCTCTCCAAAGCCTTTTAATGATTGTAATGACTACAGGTGGTAGCATCCCTGTGCCAATATAAAATGTATGTCAACACTCATTGGATTAACCAACATATTAGAATGAAAAATTCCAAGATGCTCAGTACAGACTTGAGGAAGAGGATGGTAGATTTAGAGTAGTCAGGAATGCCTCTTAGAACCATTTCTGAACAACTGCAGTTTCCAAGTCAGTCAGTCATCTTCTATAATGCTGTATCCTGTTAAGGGTCATGGGGAAGCCTGGACCCCATTCCAGAACACATTGGGCAGGGGACACCCAGGGCAGGGTACCAACCCATCACAGGGTGCACATACACTACAGGCAATTTGGACACACCAATTAACCTAACCGGCATGTTTTTGGACTGTGGGAGGAAACCAGAGAACCCAGAGAAAACCCACCAAGCACAGGAAGAACATGCAATTTCCACACACACAGACCCAAGGTGGGAACTGGAGGTGTGGGGTAGCAGTGCTTAGCACCACACCACTGTGCCATCTTCCAAGATTGTCGGTTTCAACAATTGTATGTAAGTACAGGGTATTGGGAGGTTTAGCCACGTTGCCAAGGTCTGGAAAAAAAAAACAAATTTTCACCCTTAGCTGAGAGGAAGTTGGTTCAGATGGTCAGGAACAAACCAGAAACCACCAAGGCCTATCATGAAGTGGAAACTGCAGGAACACCAGTGTACATCACCATGGACCAAATGGATGCTGTCCAAGAAGGAAATAATTGTTTCAAAACCAACATTTTCAAGCTCATCTAAAGACTGTAGCTCACCACATAGACATACAAAAAGCCCTCTGGGGGAAAAAAAAAAATTATGGTAAAATGAAACAATGATTGAGTTGCTTGGCCACAATGACAAGAGGTATGTTTGAAGGTAGTATCTGTGAGGCATTAAACCCAAAGAACATTGTACCAAATGTTAAGCATCATGCTCTTTGGCTCTTTTTAAGAGAGCAGATCCTCAGAATTCTTCAGCTAGACAGTTGAAACTTGGAAACAATTTGGTGTTACAACAGAATGATTATCCTAAACACCTGTCAAAGATGGTTGTGCCCAGAATAAAGCAGGATAATGTTAATCTTTTGAAATGGCCTTCTCAAAGTCTCAACCCTATCTGAAATGTGTGGAGTGTGCTTAAAAGTCAAGTCCATGCCAGGAAACTGACAAATTTAATTTAACTGTAATTGTGGCTAACAGACTGATCAAATATCTAACTCTGACAGAAACTTGTTGGTGGCTACCAAAAGTGTCTATTAAAGATGAAACTTGATAAGGGAGATTCAGCAAAATATTGGTTGTGCTCTATATGAATTTTGACCCTGTGTTGATTTCAGAAAACTCAAAATGAAGTAAAACACCATATTCCTGGGTTTTTCTTTTATTAAAGATATATGTTGTACAATCATTTTGCCCCAGAGAAAGAACAGTTCAACAAAAACACTAAAAACCCAACACTGCCATGACATTCATGTACAAAGTCATCCAACCACAACTGTAAATGAAAATAACAAGCAGTTTAAAAATTAATAATAAAAAAATTACATAGTATTTTATGAATTTATAGAATATTATTAGTTAGTTACAACTAAACACAACTGACCACAAACAGCAAAATACTATATAATAATAGTAAATTAGAACTGTAATGAAGAAAGAAACACAAGAGAAAATATAAAGGAGCCTCAATATTATGTATAAATTTTACAATATACAGTATACTACAACATACTCTGCTACACTGTACATTAGTGTAAATGTGGCAGATGTTACAGTACAGTAAGGTGTGTTTGTATGTTAACCAATATTGTGCGAAACATGGTGACATATGAGCATGTGCTGTCACAGTAGGTGGTCCCTCTCTCAACTCAGAGACACACAGCCATTGTATATGTGATTACTGTTATAGCACCCAGTGTCACAGCGGAGCTGAAGTTGACTCTGAATTGTTATCACTTTCTAGATATTTGAGTGTTGGGTGATAAGGTCTTTATGCCATTAAGGTTGGGGCATTTGTACACTGGAAGCAATTTGGAAACAGTCAGTTTTGGAACTTATGAGTATTCATATTCATCAATGCACCTGCTGAAGGCCCCACATGCTCTTCCATACAAATAAAAAAATGCTAACATAGTCACAAATTCCATTTTCATTTATTCAATATATTTTGGCAAGCTCTGTGCTATCAGAAAACAGATATTAAATTTCACAGAATACCTCTATGTTGCTAAGATTCACAAAAGTATTTGAGTTTGACATTTATGTATCTTAAGCCATCTGTCCTTCCATCCTTTTCTATACTGCCCATCCAATGCAAGGTTTCTGGGCAGGGTACGAACCTTTGACAGGGCGTCTTATACACAATATGTGTTACACAAATGTTATTTGTTATTTTAACATTAAAGGGCTATTCCCCTCACTGTGATTGTCCTTGTCATAATCATACTCTGTTTTCCCCTTTTTTACTTTATTGTCTTACTAAATTTGATCTAACACCATTCACATCCCAGAACGTTGAACTGTGCCTCATTCTCCCCCCATCCTTCAAAAGTATCATCCTTGGCATGGTGAAAACCTTGGCCGGGGCATCTGCCTTTCAATTCAAGCAGCTGACATAGTGCTGTACAGGGGAAGGAGAATGTTTTGAAAGAAACCTGCAGTTTGCAAATTAAAGAAAGTCCGTCAAAGGTCTAGTACCCGTTTATGCATTGTACCAGAGCAACGAAAGTCATTAAAGTAAAGCACCATCCAACGAAATAATAAGAAAATGCTGAGGTCATTCTACCACAAGTGTTTTTTTTTTTCCTGATGGCAACAAGGTTTAGTTCTTGCTACAACACAATTTTTACAGCTGAGCACATCGGTATCCATGCATGTTCTACTGAAAAATGTGTTACGTGTGATAGTGACCACAGTAATCTTAAACACATGCTAAGGCAATTTCTGTGACGCCAGACTTACTGAATGAGGCACTTTTATAAAAGTGCTTTCAGTTATAGACAAAAAAAGACAATGGCAAAGGCCACCACGTTTCTCTTCTGACTCAGAGTGGCTCGGAGTGTTAGGTTATCTCTCTCTGTCGTTCTCTTTCCCATCACTACATTTTAACTGATCTCACCCAGACACATGTCCTGGTATCTTTATATTGGGCACCCTGAGAAGACCTTAACATAACCTATAAGTGGTGTTACATAAGCCTACCTTTCTCTGTGTCACCTAGTCTTTAACCTTTACAGGTACAGACCATTCTCAGGAAGAGGGACACTAAACCATCTCATTTTATTCCTCAGCAAGTTGCTGACAGGAGGAAAAAAAATGTTTAGTGATTGAGGAGGAAGCGTTAGAAGTTAAATGACCCTTGCAGTCCCTGCAGAATTATCTTCTTAGATGACACTTCCAACTTGTCACTTGTCCCTTGCAGTGGTGGCACGCTTCAAAGACTCTAACCCACAGTTCAGTGGTTTCTTTCACACCAGAATTTCCTATTTACTGTGTGTCACAAAACTAGGCATCTGCACTGTAATACTTATGCATTACCCTGTTCTGGAAGAGTCTGTCATCACTGTGTCATGAACATTATGCGTTGGTGTGGGGTTGGGGAGGAGGGGTCAGCAGCAGCTTCAGTGAACAGCACTAGGGAATTCAACCGTGACTTCATGAGCACCCACAGTGGTACTAAGGAGGCACAGCTGCAAGTCCTTGTGTTTTTGAGAAGGAGATGCTGCTAAAATAACTGGGAGTTGAGGTGATGTTACTCTTTGTGCTCCCGCTGAGAGTTCAAGAGAAAGTTTAATGTGCATTTGTCACCCACTACAAAACGTCTGTTGTGATTACTGTCACTTTTTACGTTACACTTGTTTCAGAGGTCTTTGGTGATTTTGTTTCCTTTACAATTGCAATCTTGTTTCATATGTACATTTGCTGAGGTTAAAAAATGCGTTTGCTCATGATTTCTGGATCTCTAAAAGCTTTGCATTTTCTACAATGCATGCCATTTGAGATTAAACTTTGCCAGGACCACACATTGCAAAATATATATTGGCAAAGCAGTTTTTGGCTGTTTCAAAGATGATTTAATTATTGTAGAATATCAGACAGGTATTTACAATTGAACTGAAATTATGTCATGTATTTTGTCTCCTTGCTATATATAACATTGTCTGCTCCCACCTGCCTTCATTTTCAGCTGTAAAATGATTTTTCATCAGCGTCCTCCTTATTTGATTAACTGTCATAGGGAGCTGTACTGCAACCATTTTTTACTCATTGGTACCATTGTGTTGCCTTATGTCATGTACCCCTGAAAATATACCTGATATGTTACTGCAGTTTTCTCCCTCTTCAAATTTTCAGCATGTCACTTTGGGGGCCAGTGTTGCTGACCAGTGCCATGAGGACGTTGAGGTGAATATGAGTGATGATGGTTCTGATGAGCCATTGCCCCTCTCTATTTTCCTTTGTGATATTTCATTTGTGTGCTGTAGAGGCGTGTCATGTATAGCCACTTCACTGTGCCGCCTTATCCAATTCAGTGCCTGGAACCCATCCTAGGAAGCATAGGGTGCAGGGCAGGGGACACCCTGGGTGGGGTGCCAATCCACTGCAGGGCACAGCACAAACACACACTACGGGCAATTTGTAAATGGCAATCAACCTAACCCGCATGTCTTTGGACCACGGGTTAACCGGAGAACCCAGAGAAAACCCACCAAGCATGGGGAGAATATGCAAAATCCATGGATGTAGACCTGAGGTGAAAATGAAATTCTGGTCCCAGAGGTGCTAGGCAACGGTGCTAACTGCCACTTCACCATACCACCTTGTCATGTACAATAAATTTGAATTGTTCACAGTTACGGGGATACTACTTCTACATAGTCTTTGTGGAAGATACATTATTGTTTATAGATATTTCAAAAGGCCATATGGATTTATTTACTAATTACTAATTTACTTTGTCTTCATATGTCCATAGTATTTGCAGAGTTAAAATGTTTTATGTAGCAGTTGATGTTTTCATTAAGGAGGACAAAGTGCTGATAAGGTTACACAAATTTTACAAAATAGGCAGACATTTTTGTTTACATCATCAAATGCCATTAGTGTTTAACATCATCATGAAATAGACAAAGCATACAAATATGCATTCAACCACATTGTTTACATAATTCATCATTGCCATTGATCTGCAGAATTCTTCTCACTTCTGGCCTGTTTTCTTGACACATCATTATAAGCCATGGATCACAGGCTAACCACCAGAGCCTTGTGGTTTTACAGTTTCCTTATGTCTTTCACAGCCAGTTAGAGGGGATTAAGTCTAATTGGCTTGCTGTATACATTTCGTCTAAAATGTGTCATCTGAAGGCCAGATCATGACCTGCATCAAGCTTGCAGTGGTAATGAAGATGTTTTACTGCATAATGTAACATTGTTTCTTTGTGTTATTTGTTGAGGGTATTAAATAGAATGTTCAAGGTTATTGTTTTTTATTGTTTCCATGTTTACCCACATAAGAACAACAAATTTTTCTAAAATAAAAAAATACACATGAAAAATAAGAAGAAACAATTTGTTATGTTCATGCCCTTTTAAAAGTCCATGTGGTGTATCTGTCTGCAAGTATTTTTGGGAGATTTACTGGGGGATTAAAGGCTTGTAGAAAACCCAATATTCAGAAATAGAGCCAGTCAGATAAACAGATTGAGAAGTTCATAATATGGAGGCACACTTATAATTTGAAAAATGTTTCCTACCTTCCTCCATAAAAAAAATGTGCTAATTCTTTTTCTTTTCCCCCTCTCCCAAAACTGCCAAACAAATAACACAAAATGAATAGATTAGCATGGTGGCGTAGTTCTTAGCACTGTCACCTTGCTCCTCAAGGCCTGGGGTTCGATTCCTGCCTTGGGTCTGACTGCATTGATTTTGCATGTTCTCCCTGTGCTTGGTGGGTTTTCTCTGGGTTCTCTGGTTTCCTCCCATAGTCCAATGGCATGCAGGTTAGGTTGATTGGTGTCTCTAAATTGTGTGTGTGTGTGCCCTGTGGTTGGTTGGTGTCCCCTACTTGCACCCTATGTGTCCTGGGATAGGCTCCTTGACCCTTAACAGGATGAAGCGTTATACAAGATGACTGAATACATTAGCATGCAGTTAGCAATTACTGTATTAGGTTCAATGGTTTATACCTACCATCTGGTGACTGTGTCACAGTAAAGCTGTTTCAGGTAGTAAACACCAAGTTTACAATGAGCACTCAAAATACTCTCTACAGACCTGTTTGGAATGGGAAGCCCAAGCAGTTTCCATATAATGTAGTTCTGAAAACCACAGAGAAACACAATCTGTCACCACAACAAGGTGACAATGTATGAGAGTGCAGCTGTCTCCAGCATGTTCCACTGAGCAGAGACCGTGAGGCAGATGCTGTAGGAAATATATCTCCTGACTGCCCTGGATATGCCTGGGGATCCTTCAGGGCTGGAGAGTCAGAGAGACATGAACGCTCTTGCTCAAGCTGTGCCACCATAGTCCTCACCGGGCCAATCAGATAAAAGATAATTTGATGATGATACTCATTCATATATATTCATATATTAATTGTCACAAAAGATGCATGTCAAATGCAGGGATGTTGGGGTCCTGGATTTTGTTTTAAGAAGCAGCTGGTACAAAGCTGGCTACAACATTGATGGGGCCTGAACAGGGCCACAGACAGAAGAGAACACAGGGAGGACACACACTTAAAAACCTACAAGAATGAAATTTTCCTTTAAATTTTAACTTTATTTGAATTATCGATTTAAGAAATATGACAACACAACATAACCTTTTAATACATCCATCCACTCATTATACCTTATCCAATTCAGCATTGCAGGAAGCCTGGAGCCCATCCCAGGAGGCACAGGATGCAGAGCAGAGGACAGCCTGGGTGGGGCCCCAGCCCACTACAGGGCACATGCTCACAAAATGGGCAATTTGGAAACGCCAAATTCACAGTTGCATGTGAAATACAGCTGAAACTCTAATATTAATGGTAGGGAAGCACATTATTTTAAGCTTCGTAGAATATTGTTCTGAAGCAAATTTTGTTGCATTATTAAAAGTGAAACAAATGCTAATACAGGAATTTAATGCAGGTATTTTAACCTTCCTGTGTCATTTTTAAAGTAAGCAGTTTCCCAAAGCAATTCAATTAGGAGAAGATCCATTCAGATATCCACGTTATGAAATCAGTCCTCTTTCTGCCTGCAGAAAGAGGACTGATTTCATATGCATATTACTGGAAGATCAATCCGGATATGCGGAATGATTTGATATGCTTTTTTCTTACAGATGAGACCACTGGATCTGGTGAGCCAGCTCAGAGTGCTGATGTTCGTGCTGTGTGGGTTTAAGTGAAGGATGCTAAACTTCTCACCCCAAATACTTCACACTGTTGAGTCAGATACTTCTAAATCTATACCTTCAGCAAAAATGCAAAGAAATACTTATTTTGTACAATTCTTTCACCAAAGCACTCTGCAGAATTTGGCATCTTAAAAGATACCATCACAAACAATGTGCATGGCACCAGGGTGTAGAATTGTTTCATAATTTTTGCTTTCGTCAGTAAGCAGTACTGAAGTGCACAAAATGTCTCAACATTTACTTTGTGAGTCTCAGCGACAGTGTAGCACCTTGAAGTTGATTAAAGTGACACATTACGTCTGAAAGGTAATGACATTTCAGAATACAGACACTGTTTGATAGTTCAGGGCATGTGACAAATTTCACATGGAAAAAAAATACTCTCACCTTGCCTAGACAAGCAGTGAAGCAATATAATACCTTTACAGGGTACAGTCTGCCTGTAATACTGCACATCATTTGACAGGCACATTCCATTTTTGCCCAACATAGAATCTGACAGTGATTTAGGACTTGGGCTAAAATCCAGTTCATAGTGCACCTCTAGTGCCATAACTTCACCAAGTCCCTTTCCACATGATTGAGCACAAACTTCTTCTGGGCACATGATGCAGAAAAAGTTTAAAATGGGCCATCTCTCTTATTCCCATAAAAGGGCAAAAAAATAACAGGTCTTGAGCTTTCCCACAGAGCACTATTAAAGTGCTCTGAAATAAGTTTCCCCCACCGCATGCCTTTCTTTGCAGCACAAATCTAAGTTTCAACATCCTTGCCCTTTTCTTAAACTCTTCATTGGTAGAATAGCATTCCTGCCCCTTCTACACAAATCTTCCAGTAAAATGTCTGTAGCCAAGAGACCACCAACTGTTAAATCAGTAATACAGGTAGGCATGACTTACATACAAGTGGTCTTCACTGACATTAATATGTAATGTTATTACTCAAGATCCTTAATAACAAATTTTCCCTAACATAAATACAGTACTTGAGATAAATATCACACAGGGTTACGGCAACAGGTAGCTCCCTTGTTAGGTTGTTTTATACACCTACAAGTTTGTTTATATGATTTGCTTCCACTTGTCTCTTGTGCGGTTCTTTCTATTTAAGTTATTCTTTACTTAATTTTTTTATGTATTTCTGTTTTTTGTAATGTTTTTGCTTTTAATGGTTAACCTTTTCCCCTTGTGATGCTGACCCTTGCTTTTTTGTGTCAATGTGTGTGTTTAGACTCCAGTCCTTGAAATTCAGTCCTTGAAGTTCAATGATATGATTAAAACACAAAACTTGATTATATTTATGACGTATAATTGTTTGGTGCTCAATTTAAAATTCATGTTTATGTTTGCCATTTGGTAATATGGGAAATTTGTTATGAAGTCTGGTATTGTATATTTGAAATTTTTTTCTACATCATTGATTATAATTAAATCAAGGTTGGTCTGCACAACCCTCCAGAGAACATCAATATAATTACACAGTTTTCAACAGTGGCACAGACAGGTTATTTGATTTGCATACAGTTAGCTTTGATTGGCAGGTCTTAGAATTTAAAATAAGTCTCTAAAATAAAAACGCAGAACATAATTTTGGATTTTTGGAGCTCAAATGTTAAGACAGGCTGTTATTCTGAATTCAAGCACTGGATGAACATACAATGAAGTGTTGTGCTTATTCTGTATGAGATGAACAAGAGTAAAGCTATTTCACAAAGACTGTTTAGGAAAAATCTGAAACAGCAGGTAAATCATGTGAGAAAGAGCAAACAGCACAAATAATTTTCTGTCTGCATGCTATATTTATTCCCAGCAGTTCACTGGTTAATCTGACATTTTGATGAGTCCACATCACCCGTCCTCTACATCCACATTTTATTAGACAGTAAATTAGCAATTACGTAATAGCCAAATTATGTTATATAGAAAGGAAATACATTCTTTTTTCCACATTTTCTGCTTTCACATTATGTACTCATAGAGTATTGAATGTTAATATGCTATAACATTTAACATGTTTATAAACTCTGGCTGAAGCCCTGTTAACGAATATGATTTATGTTGATTAAGATAAAAATTTAAATTGACTGTTATCTACTGTTGTGGTGGGCGTAGCCAACCATAACTGTCATCATATTGTATTTCTGTTCTACTGCCTCCACCTACAATAGCACAGCTTTGCCAGTGATAACTACATTCAGAAGAAGCTTGACATGAGTTGCAACTTCTTCAATCTGAGTAAGGCTGACAGGAATGAGCAGTGAGGCTGCAGATGTCAGGTTCCCATTGACACAGTCAATGCATATTACAGTACATACATGAGCAATCAACAGCACTGAGGAAATAACAGTACAGACCTGTTGTAATACCAGTATAATGTAAGATATGGTATATATATATATATATATATATATATATATATATATATATAAACACACACAAACACACACACACACACACACACACACACACAAATATATATATATAAATAAAAAACCGAGAAAAAAAA
>JABJVR010003203.1:0-16255 GCA_025773905.1 Chitala chitala | reverse complement strand
ACACACACACACACACACACACACACACACACACACACACACACACACACACACACACACACACACACACAGAGACAACAATTTCCCTGATCCACAGATCTTTGGAGTGCAAAAACAAACCAGATAATGTGAAAGGGACGGATGAGGGAATGGGAACAACGTAACGACTGAGCCCAAGAATTGAGTGTGTAACGCCTGGAGTGTGATGCCTGCTGGCTCACCCTGCAATACTGTGCTCAACAACATGATACGTAACATGTATGTGGTTATGTGCCTCGATTAAGGATGAAAGCGAAATCCACTGTCTTTCACAGCGATCCATGCAGTTAACTGGCCAGCCATTTTTCAGAAACTAAAAAATGGAACTTGAAAGCATGGATCACGAAGCCTAATGATCTCCCTTGTTCAAGCAAAAAATTATAATCTCATTTTAAGCAAGCTCTGTGCTGAAGTGCTGAACTAGGGTATTCTTGTGAAGGTCAGGTATAGCAACCACACGAATCCGTAAATGAAAGTTGAACACAAAGTTGTGTAAACCCCTCCCATACCTGTAAACCCCTCCCATACCCATCACATCCTACAGAGATGTGTTCATTCATTACATTTGGGTCACAAAGAGAACTTACACAAAACAAGTGCAACATCTGGTTTATTGTCTTTGCATTTTGATTATTTTCAGTACAATTTTTCCATCTCAGAAATGTCTCTCCTGGTTATCTGAACACAAATGGTGTCCCGTGCGTGCCAGGCAGGCAGAACACAGGGGTCTCCGTGATGCCAGAGAAGGCTGTGAGAGGTTAATAGAAGGTCAGCAGAGGTGTGCTGCCTTTCTCTGATGGAAGCAAAGCCCAGCTCTGGTGAATTTCTGCAGGTGTGAAGACTCCATGCAAAATAGTCTGCTTCATCTTCATAATACTACTTACAACAAAGATACTAATAATATTACTACAACTACTACTACAAAAAAAAAGATATAATTTTTGTTTCAGGCATACATATAATTTATTTTCAATAAAGTGGTACAATAAAGCGGTACAGAGAAAATTGATGCTATATCAGGCTCAGTGAACAGTAACTGTATTGGTTTTTCCACTCTTGATTGCTTCACTCTCATGTCAATGTATTTTTATATTTTAGTATTTCTGTGCATTCCTGTGAAATGTGTGAAGAGTGTCACAGCCTTTTGGTCTGCTGTCCGTGATGTATCGGGCTGCTGGGTGTGCATGGCGGGGAGGATAACCTGACCTTGTGGGTCTCCATTCAGGTCCTACCTCCACAGCTTGAGAGCAGCAGGACCCCAGGGCCCTCTGCCAATTAAGGGCACTGCATCAGCCTGACAGCCTGCAAGGTGACTGACTAATTACTCTCTGCGTTTCTAAAAAGGAAGTCTGCACCGTTAAGCCTCATGGAACTGGACACCGAGGGCCAGCGTGTGGGTCGTGCATTCCAAAAACGTCCCTTCCTCAGGTCTGCCTGATCCAAACTTTGGTGGCTCCGTTTGTGACCGTTGTGCTTTGCCCAAGGTCAGAAGATTTTAGGTGGTAAGACTCATAATAATGACTTCGGTCGTCTAGTCACATTTCAAAAAACGCTATTCAGGTTCGGTGTATTTCAGTGTATCGTGACACCGACATGGATGAAAGAGAACGCTGACCTAAGGAACAGAGCAACATCAGGCGTGATATCGAGTTCAGGATCCCTGGTAATTCAACAGTCCTAAATCAGTCTTTCATTATTGTCATGTTTAATTCTACAACATAAGTTGCAAGGAGACACGCAAAAGGAAAGTGTTTTAACAGAATCAGTGTTTAGTGCTCTGTGAAATATTGAAGACCATTTTGCAATGCAGTGAGACATTAATTGCATTTTTCCCCTCTAAACAGCATAAAACATCCAAAAAGAAAACTTTAAAAGCATGTATTTCAACACATACAATTAGAAGACATGCAGTCCTCTAACAAGGTGAATTACAAAAAGCAGCACAAATACAAAGGATGTCACAGGTGTAGCAGGAAAATGTGAAAAGGCTTTGAAAGAAGTGGGAAATAAAAGGCATCACATTTGTTCAGGACCTGTTAAGGGGATGAAGAGGGGGCTCTCAATGTGGTGTTTTTAATCATTTTTATATGCTTGCATGGCCACAGATGACCTTGTTCTTTCAGTTGAACTATGGGGACTCAAGCAGGTGTTGATCTTTAAGAGTTCTATGCTGACATTAGATGGTATTTAACTTTGTATTTAAAAATGTACAACAGACCTTAGTCGACGAAGTACAGGACATTTTAGACCAAGGTAAGCATTATACATTAATTAAGAGAAAATCGGAATCTGTTAGGTCGTCCAATCACTGATTTCTGCATCTGTTCTGATCATGAGGTAATATGTTCCATGATCAGTGATCCACTCTGATTACGAGCTGATTTATACCATGATACTGAGGTTCACTTCAGTCTCAGGCTAATATGTGACATGATGCTGAGATCCACGCCTTGGTCCTGCCGCACCTCCACTCTTGTAATGTTAACACTTTTTTGCAGGAGAATGCTATATTAATACACAAATGTTACAGCGATGTTAATCCTCATATTTATGCATAGTAGGTTTTGCATAAACAGCGTATGACTTGGACTTTATGTAAAACAACCGGTGCATGTGTCCTTTGACAAATAAACAAGCCAGTGAGAGTTAATTCTGCAGACTGCAGAAAACCACCTGCTAGTTAGTGTGGCTTTGTGATCCTTCCCTTTCCAACCGAACTGGTGCGATCTCCACGTGGGGGACGCGGTGAGAGCCAGAGCTGCAGCGGACTGAGTGGCAACTGAAGGTCTAACAGGGTTTCTCACTGTACTTGAGGAGTCACAGTAATTGGAATGTTCACAGCGAACCCACATGTGTCCTGGTAGATCTTGAACAGCCACTGGCTCCCATGAGACGGCTGTGGAAAGCCTGGTGGCCCATCAGCACTGGTCCTCGGCACCTTTAAATAACTTCATCTCTACTTAATATTTAAAAGAGCCTCACTGAAGTGAACTACGAAGAGGTCATATTTAAATAGTCACATGTAAATATTCATGTTTTACTCATGCTAAAGTCGGCTGATGTACAGTTCAACAATAAATTAACAACTTAAAAAATTCTGTCCAGCCTGTAATATCATATACTATGTTTAGCCAGTACATTAAATTCCTCAGAAAATGCTTGCTTAAACTAATGGTGAAAATTGTAACATATGCTGTTCCCTTAGCAACAGTATATCTTTCTGGATTCTGACATGCAGTTATTTTTCTCCATCAGAAAATTAAGTAAAACAGGTCACTCATTGATCATTGGCCCTCTGTTTAATACTCTCCTATTGTGTAAGTTGCACAGCTGGAAAACAGAAGTACTCATACAGATACTTAAATTAAAGTAATTATTTTAATTGTCCATTGTTATTTTCTACAATATAGGAAAATTGTTAATATATGTTTAATATATGAACTAAACTCTTGAAAAGGGTGTTTTAGGTATGTAAGGTTTCATATTTCTGGACCTTTACTCCAGTAAAA
This sequence comes from Chitala chitala, assembly GCA_025773905.1. NCBI lineage: Eukaryota > Metazoa > Chordata > Actinopteri > Osteoglossiformes > Notopteridae > Chitala > Chitala chitala. The sequence continues at coordinate 12,707 of JABJVR010003203.1, read as the reverse complement.
CCACTGACAGTATAACCATTAAGTAATAATCCCAAGGTAGATAATGAAAGACAACATTAAACCAACATGACGTTAACTGGATTTTCAACATTTATTCAATGTTAATTTGACAAACTAAACAACGTTGCCTTCAGTGCTGAACTTGTGTTTCCTTCTGACACAGACTAACTCTGACTCAGTGTTGATTGAACCTGTTTGCAGGTTGATTCTTAACACAATTACTCTACGATTTAGCACGTAATATTTATTTTACCCTCTTAAAACAGATCGCTGTACAGAAAGCATTCTATAGCTACAGTCGTTTCTGAAATAGTTACGTGAAATAGCAACTGTAAAGCCCATATGACAGCAATTAAACCTGAAAACTGTCTGACGATTATTGGTGTTAAAATAAATTATTTTTATTTAATATATTTCAATGTCATTTTGAATTCATACGATATAATACTCGCATTGAAAAATGGTTTATCATCTGTGAATGACAATAATAATATTTTTTAAAGATCTACATGCAATATATTTTAATGTGTATTGAAAAAATGTCTACTTTTTCCTGACAATCAATTTAATTAAATAAAGAAACTATCGATTCTATTTTCATTACAAACACTTAGAAATTTGAACTGTTTTTCTCTGTGTCAATTATTTTTTCTTTGTGAAATGAGACTTTTAAGTTTCACCAGCACTACGTATAGTAACAGCAGATTCTCCCGAATACAAAGGGAGCGTAATGACAGGAAAAAATTAATATTTTCTTGAGGTTATTAGGAACTGTCTCAGGAAACACTGGAGCTTATATAGACAGGGAAATCTTTTCCCCCTTATTGCTATTGTGGTGGAAGTTATTCAACGAGAAAGTTTATATTAATGAAGTGTTGGCGTTCAGCAGCTTCCAACAGAGGAAGATCATTACTCTCCCATGACTGGTGAGAGCCAGAACCCCGTTTCACAAAAGGATTCTTATAGCTTTGCAGAAATGAACATTTATTTGAATCAGCCGATCAATACATTTATTTGCTACCTTGATAAGCTTCCTGCTGAACTCTGTCATTTGCAGATATGAAAATATTAAATTTTAATTGTTTACACCTTCGTCAGTGTGAGCCTTGAGTTTCCTTCCCACTAGCTGTCGGGTCGTGGCTATGGTGAAGGTCTTTGCTTTGTGCTTTGCTGGGTATTGAGAGGCGATGTCCATGCACCGGCTCATTGCCGTTTTAGCGCACAGATAACTGAATTACTTACGGGATGTGCCAGGGAGCGTTTTTCACTTTGATAGGTCGAAAGTGGTATAATATTTATCTAAGCAGATCCTGTGCATAGTTTTATAACCAGCGTCGATAAAAGCTGCTTCGCCGTGTGAACACTGGGAATCAGTTCAGCTCCGTATGGAAGACGGAAAGTGAGACTGCAGAGGAAAGTTTTGAGCCGTCGTCTTAGATGTGCTAAGGTGTTTAAATTAGGCTGTACTTGGCATAAAGAATATAATTACAAGACAGCGAGACAAACAGCTGCTTCTCATGTAATTAGCACTTTGTTGCAGCTACTAGCAGAGTTCGTCTTGAAAGATGACGATTATCTGGATTGCAGCTGTGTGGTTCAGTCAAATTTGGAAGCAGTGACCTCTCCAGAGCTGAAGTCTAGGTCGATGAATATGAAGGTCCAGTGTTATCCAGGTGTACACCCCCTCCCCCTTCTCACAGCTGTAAAGTTTAACTACAGGTGAGTTGCAGGACCTGCCAGAAGAGTATTGAATCAAACATCTGACCAGCCTTATGGGATTTACTCCTGGTTTTTGTGAGAATTACACTCTAGTGTTAGCCTTGGACACTCACTTGCTCACTCTCCTCCTCATTACAGTCGGTTTGACTGCTCCATCGTCACGGCAACATGGCACGCGAGGCTTCAACTTGTGTTTTGGCAGTAAGCCATTATTTGAGTTAGTTCAGTCTTCACTGGATACATGCTTACTTGTTAATGGTATGAAAATTCTTTACCTTAAAATTAATGTGGGAATGGTATCCTACTTAACCACCATTGTGAAACCTTGTTGGTTTGCAAGATTTCTAGTGATGCAAAGGCAAGCTATTGCCGAAGGAAACCCATCGCCACAGCAAGACTCGTGCCAAAGCGAGTGCTGTTATCATGTTGTATTTCTCTGTTCTGACAACGCTGCTCACACTTCTTAAAAAGAAATAAATAAATAAAACAAAATCCAATTCATCCAGCATCCAAGGACATGAAGTAATATAACGGCAGCTTTAAGGCTTTGCGGAAGATTTTTTCTAACTCAAAGCATCTTAACGGGAGGAAAATGTGCACCAGGTCTTTCTACTTTAAAATGCAGCAAAAAAACGTGCCATTAAATAATAATAATAATAATAATAAAAAACCTCTGCAGAAAACGAATTCTGGAAAGCTGCCATCATTGATTATATACAGTAGGATTCTGCTCCGTCGTGCTGCCCGGATACCATAGTGATTACCTGGCATCCATTATTCCATACTGTAGCTCTGGAGACAGCGTGAAGAGGATGCACCAACAAGGCCATGTGCTCAGGTTAAGCAGTTTTCTACCACTGGAGAAAGGAGAAGTCATTAAAAGAGTGCTGGCTGTCTGTCCACACCCCTGCATCGTGCTGAACTGTATTTCTCACAGGGAAGCACACCATATAAACACATTCTTTTTCTATTTCTCTTATTAAGGAGAAATGTATGAAGCGTGTGGGTTGGTGGGTGGATTAAAGGCAGGGCTGATCAACACCCTAATTAGCGCTGTCTTCTGCTGTTGTTACACACACATATTCCTTCTGTTTGTGTTACAGTGGGTCCGACTGGGGGGCTGAACCAGTTGTCTGTCTTCATCACTCTTATACATGTTTGTTCATCTTCAGGCCCCCCCTCGCCCCACCCCGCATACTGTCACAGTGTTTGTTTTTGTTAATTTCCTACTTCATTTCATTCAGTGAAATACGCAACATATGATGATGGCTATATTTGTGTTTGAATTGTTAACAGAAAGAATAAAAAAATATCACCAACCTACACAAAGTGAAATCATGCAAATTATAAAAAGCTCAAATTCTCACGACTAATAACACATTTATAACACGATTTCGAAAACTGTTATTACTCCAAAATAGCCACCATGCTGGTTCCTTTCCAAAGGCCACTTGGAAGAGGCCATTTACTCTGAATCAGACACAATCTACTAAATAATGGATAAATGCATTCATTTACATAATTACCAAAAATGATAACGTATGCAGGAAAACCATTCATTTTTATTTATTAGAAGGCTGGAGGACATTGGAAAAACAAATGATGGAGCCAAAGGTGGAGGAATTGGATGGTGTTTTTCTCTTGAAATTTGCAGATTAATGACAGCACACCTAACTCCATATACAGCAAAAGAAATGCCAGCTGCAGACGACAGAAGCAAAAGGAAAAAAACTAAATCTGATTTTTATTTAGTTATTTTGAGTGGATGCTTATTTTACTTGCAGACGCGCTGTTGTTCCTTGAGGCAATGTTAACGAGAAAAGGAAGTACAGTATATAAAAATAACATGAACATCCGTGTGTTACCGTACATGTTCCTCCAAACCAAAAGTCATAAAGGTTTTTTAAAGACAATATTCAAATGACTGTGCTTTTAAAAGAACTACATTTATATATGCATATGTGAGTCCTGTTAAACTCTGGTAGCCAGTTTAATTTATAAGCAAGGTTTCAGTGCCTTGTGCTGCCCAAATGAAGGTTTCAGTGAACGGCCCTGTTCAGTGGAAACACGCCTGGATTCAGTCACGGACAAAGGAAGGGCTGATCTTTGAATACATGAAAACCGGCCGGCCGTTAGAGACGCCTCAGAAAACACAGAAAACTCCCCAAGTCAAGGGCTTGGGGTATGTCGACACTCGGGTAATTCACGTCTTCGTGCTTTATCACTTCAGCAACTTTACCCTGTTCGCAAATGTACTGGACCGAGCAAGGCTTGGATAAAATGCAGATTCAGCAGCGATTCCATGTTGCTTGAATTGTTATGTAAAAATCAAACGTGACAGCAGCCAAATTGGAAAATGGTAGCAAACAACATAACGCCTTTCTGCACCGCGCTCCGTTATCTCACTTTTACTCATTTGTGAACATATTTTTGTCACCATTCTTAATTATGTGTTTTGCAATATTACTTGAAAAACAGCGGTCTCGTAAGATCGGCGGTTGGGAAAACCTTTTCTGCCGTTGCAGTAACGGATTCTGGTGCGCGAGCTCCGTTACATCAGCTTTGAAGCATGAATTTCAAACAGCATAAGTCCGTCACGTGAGTCACCAGACAGGGTTCGCCTCGCAGTCCAGACTCACCTCTGCATCACTTTTCAATTTAATAATTTCTTTCTGGTTGAGAAACGATTTATAACACCAAGTAGAAGGCATTCAAGTACAATTTTGCGTGTGTGTGTGTGTGTGTGTGTGTGTGTGTGTGTGTGTGTGCGTGCGCGCAAGTCTGTGTGTATGTGTGTGCATACGTCGGTGTCCTGTATGTATATCGACAACATCAAATATATTGTGAGTAGAGTAATATAAATCATTTTTTAATCTTTTCAAGATGATAAAATGCATTAAAACTGCAGTAAAAATGCAGTTAAAAAAAAACAGGAAGCACTTTTGCACTTAGTTTGACCACTGTTACATATTGTGTAAAAAAAAATATAATAAAATCACGGTAACCCTTAATTACCATGCATAATTTCATGATTGACATGCGGATGCTGAAAAATGTTTTTGTTTGGCTGTTAATTTCTGGGCAGACAAGCATTTGGGCTGCCTCATTGAGGTGGTACCCCGGGAGCATCGGTTTGGTTAAGTGTCCCGGTTAAAGTTGGTCCGATGCATCACCTGCTAGCTGAGCTGGGAGCGTATTGCATGTAGTGAAAACCCTTGAAGTACCACTTCCACTCCTGTTGTCCCCCCATCACACCCCTGAAAGAGCGCCCCAAGCCATTGGTGTCACTAGGTACGTGGGTGCGGACTACACCATGTCACACCATCTGAGGGGGTGACACCAAAATGACTGTCTATAAATTTTTTGTGCAGTTTCAACAAAATTCATTATTATTTATAATAAAAATATCCCTGTAGTTAATTACAGTATAACAACAAAGACATTTTTCGCAAGCCCAGCTCACATGCATAAACATATCTACAAGGCTACAGCGCTATGCTAATTTCCTTTTTGAACCTTCTAGTGCAATGTGAGCATAGCTGTCATTATAACCCAGTTACAGCGATGCTTAACATCCCGTGGTTTCACATGGGCAGGGGCAGGTGGCACCATGCGTTGCCACACTGGGTACCACAATAAGCATCAACAAAAAGCATAATCCACAACTAGGGGCTCTGCCATATTTTAAAAACCAAAATAAAAATGAAATAAAATCTCTAAAACAGAAAAATTATGTCAAGTACCTAGGCTTCAAATGGAAATATTACCAATAATTAGCAGGACTGTTAAATGAGGGTGTAAGGGGTTGGAATATGACATAAGCAATGTCTTCTAATACAGGGTTTGCTTCTATTGTCTTCTTGTTCTCAGTGAACTTTTAACTATTTGTTTATATATTTTGGTAATGTCCTCATGTGTTGTTACCCATATTAGCTGGTCTCATCAGTTTCACTACTAGGAAGGATGGTACTTTGTGTATGCGTCTCTGGGTACTTTCAGCTGCTCTGGTTCATCCAAATGGCACACAAACATGACACAGTGTTCTGTGTGTCTGTGTAAACACATTTTTCTTTTCATCGCTTCTTGTATTGGCTTTAAGAAACTGAAATGAGTGAATGTGGATCACACAGCAGTGCTTGCTCAGCCAAACTCTGTAGAAACGCTTCTGAGGAGTAAAGGAACTTTTGGGAGAATCTGAAAAGTAGAGTGGGTGGCAACCAGGCACGTCTACGCTCTCTCATACACACGCACGCGTGCACACACGCACGCACTCTGCACGCCCAGCTGGTGCAGACTTCATCATTCTGACAGGGCAGCTCGAGGGACCACATTTAAGGACTGAGAGGCTGTGAAAAATACCCCAGAGTACATCAGTGGAGCAGACAGCCATCCGTGCACATGCACACGCACGCGCATGTGAACACGCGTGCGCACACGTGTGCAGTCTCACATGCACATAAACACATGTGCACAAACACACACACACAAACATAAACATACATGCATGGACACACGCCAGAAAACACAAAACGCTCAAATAACGTTTTAGGAATGTTTTTAACATTCACAGAACGTTATTTGAATGTTTTGTGTTTGCTGGGGCGCACACATGTACACACCCACTCGTTTTACACTTGCGCAAAACACTACCTCCATAAAATTTCAAGTGTTAGTCCTTATACGTGATCAAAATATACATCATTTGTGGTTTCTGTATGTACCTAATGTGTTTACATTTGAGTAAATTACACATTTAACACCTTATTTAACCTGCTGTAATACTGGATTTAAACAACTTCAGAAGAATCTCTTATTGACCCAGCTGCATTTCCTTGAAATACATTTTTTGCTAAATCTCTTGCTTGTCTGAAGAGCGTCCACACGGACGGAGACTAAGTGAAGCAAATGAAGCCGAGAGGGTGATGGTCACGTTGAGCCAAGGACATGCGCGCGATGCAGATGGTGCGCGGATCCAGCAAATAGAGCTAATCAGGCGTAAATTACTCCGTCAGTCTGCTCAGCACTAACGTGGAAGGGGCACACAGTAACAAGGTAGCTCAGAAGTAGGTTTCCACCTCATGCGATGTAGTGAAATGAAGAGGAAAAACAGACATATGGGATTGTTATTGCCATATTCAGGACACATTTAGCTGTAGAGCAGGCTAATCATTTCTAGAGTGGCACCCTGATTATTGTAAACAAATCAAATCCTGAACTAAACGAGAAAACCCCGGGGGTTACATTCCGCTTTACTGGCCATTATATTCTGATCATTTCTGATATTAACGTCCCCATCAGTATTTATAAGAAAGCTAAATGATGAAAGTTTGTACCAGTGTTGTTGACACTGGTCTTTATAGTAATGTGCGCTAACAAAATCTGAGTAGACAATAGTTACATTTATGAGCCTTAAGGAAAAAACTGGAATTTAATTAGACTATTCTCTCAGTTTAAAAAACTAAAAATGAACTGAACCCCCTCAGCAATATATGCTAAATGTCTCTGTCTAAATAAAAAGACAAGGGGTTAGCCCAGCTGTGACCTGAGCAACAACACACATGAAAAGAGTTTTGTAATAATTCACAGCCAAAGATGAGCTGAACGCTTGCTCTGAAACGAGGCAAAACTATATTAATTGTTTATGCCTTTCTGGTGTGAAGAACTGGCATTAAGACAAATTATGATTTGTTTTTGAAACTGACCCCAGTCGATTTGACTTTGCCAGCAATGTGAATTACCGTCCGTTTCACGAGGGCCTTGATTTATGAGCAGATATGGTATTAAATAGGATTTTCTCCCATGGAGGCCGGACAAAGCACTGGGAACAACACACAACAGAGGGACATTAATCCACTTTTAGGAATGAGATAATGTGGAAAGAGCACCCCTCAATTCCCCTGAGTGCTGCTGAGGCTCGCACATCCGCGTGTTTATACCTGACACCTGACCATCACCGCGGTCACACGCAGCACTCGGGACCCGTGAGTAAAACTGGCTGTGGATCTGAGCTCGGAGAGTAGGCACAGTACACCCAAACGCTGTCCCAACATTAGAAAAATGTTCAAAATGGGTTACTGATGTCCACATCACTATACGAGCCAACAACATACACGAACTGGATTTGTCTTTTTGTTTGACAGAGGCATTCGTATTATGAATATTTAATTAAATAACTTTATCATTGATGTGTACAGACAAAAACAAAGAAAAGAGAAGTGTACATGTGTTTGTTTGTGTGTCTGTGTATATTTATTAATTTCAGGTACGATTGTTGCTAGTAGTTGTTTTAATTGAAGTACACCTTCAGTTAAAACAGAATGGATACAGGACCAAGAGGCTGCTCCTTTGGCCTTAATTATTTCTGTATTTTTACATTTATTTACGTGTTTATTGATGGTGCTTGTTACCTGATTTTCATCACAGAGCTAACTGTGACCTTTGACCTTCACCCACAGAGGAACAAGCAGATCCTCTTTGTCAGAGTCACAGCTGTGATTTACGCATCACCTTGCAATTACACGAGGCCCTATATCAGACCACAGTCAGCTTCACGTCTGGGTTCTCAGTCAAGGAACTGTAACAAATCAAAGTGCTGTCACTCCAAGTGGATGCAGTTAATGCCACATTCATTAACTTTCCTCACCTTGGACACTTTGTCAGTCACAGGTTTATGCCGGCCCAAACATGCGCTGTCCTCTGATTTCATTGGCTGTTCTCAGCATTCCGCGACCCTATATATATCTGATTTCATACAAAAAAACTGTAAGAAGCGGGTAGCTTTGTAGCTGAACAGAAGGCCGATCTTCAAGCCAAATTTTTAATTGCTCACGTTGGTGATGTTGAGAAGACATGCAATCACGTTCCTGTCACGACGGTGTGAGATTACTCGCTCCGCCAAGAGTGCTGCTGTTTTTATCTGCTGCTGTCTCATGTGGAATTGAGAAACTTCACTCACACACTTGCAACCAAACACTTAATGACCTTGCTTGGGTATCAAACAAGTTAAGTGTTTCACTCTCTCCCTTGGAGTAAATTAGGGGAGAAGTGGCGTAATGATTCATTTTTAATTGCATTCAGTGTCATGCCTCGGTGAGTGATTTCGCCTGGAATTGCGTTTCGTCTCCTACAGAAAGTACCATAGAGGCTGCATTAACCTCCTGGCTGCAGTGTCTCATCTGACTGTCCCTATTTGTGACACCTCGGCGATGTTCTCCACATCTGCTGTGCTCCAGTCCCTACAGTTACTTCAACCTCATTGTGCTCCGCACTTAAATCAAAAGCGCCGTGACATTTCCAAATGATTGTCTTATCATGACCAGTTTTAAACTCGTTTTAAACTCTTAATAACATTTTTCAGTGATCACTTTTCTGGGGGAAGTACAATGTAATGTAATGACAGATAAAATCTATTTTGGTTTAACGAAATTAAAAAATACAGACCAAGAAGAAGGAAATTAAATATGATAAACCTTGTGCGACTTTTCAATGACTATTTATTATGCTGATAATTTGAAATTTTTTTCCTATATCATTTTAAATTGTAACTTAATTTGTAAGTAATTTTAGTGGTCATACATAAAGCCGTGGAGTAATATTATTAAGTCCATGTTAAATGCAGTCACCCTCATGGATTTTTTTAGATTGACGGATTGTTAATCTACAAAAGGAGCACAAACAGAAATAATAATTTACTCTTAGAAATTTATGTTCCAGTTATAAAATTTTATTAAGTTAAGCATCTGTTCTCAACTGTGCTGTGTAGCCAGTCATGAAAGGTTGACATTTTGACACTTATTGGTGGGTAAATAAATGTGATGATTGTGTCAAATGTATTCTGGGTAATATAACATCGACTCAGTGAAAGCAAAACAGGAAAATGGCAAAGACACCAAACAACACAACAGTGTGATTAGGAAACCACGAGGGCTCAGCACCCCTGCTTTGAAATGTTTCATTCTTCAAGGTGTCAGCTGGAAGTCAGGTGGGACTGCGTAGGATACGCCTCCTGCTCTGGTGTCAGCCTGTTTGGGCCAGAACCAAATTGGAAACTGCCTCGTTCAATTCGTAGACTTTGGAAAGTTCCCAGGCCTGACAGCCAGCTGTGCAGAGTCAGAGGAGAATCCTCACTACTTCTTCACCCACATTATCTACACAGAAAGTTTTTAGGACCATTTGTTGCAGCAGCCTCAGAGTTAGGGTTTCAGACTAGCCATCTCTCGCTGACACAAAAGATGTCCGTTACGACACAGAGCACAGGCTGGGGCAATTAACATCTAGTCGACTGATGCAGACAATCAATAAAATACCGTGCCGGCTGTTTGCTGGCCAGACTCATCAAGGAAAATGCAAACACTCCTAATATGATGTGACACTGAAGGGACATTTGTTACTGCCTTCTGCAGTAGCCATATAAACCGATGCATACCAGTGAGCTTCCAGGTGCGGACACATACACAAAGGAGAGAATTTTGCACCATCCTTATCTGGCTCTGCATACAATGAAATGTAATAGGCACCGTCCAATTCTCCAATTCACAACACTACTCTGGAGGTGAAATGTGTCTGTCTACCTTCTGTGCTGTTAACTGCTTCAGACCTCAGTTTGGTACACATAACTGTTCGGAAACAGAACATTTCAAATGTTACGAAACCTGTGGGAAAAGTAGAGGGGATGATCCTGACATGTTTTCTTAGACAAATGAAGGTAAAATTTAAAAACACATCTGTTACCCAGTGCTAGACAGATTTCACTAAGCGTAATATTGACTGACTTGGCAGGTTACCATAAACTACAAATATGATGGTTGTTTATAATACAAAGCACATTAAGATTCTAACACACTGTTTTTATGAAATATTTTCAGTGCCTCTGCCTTTCATGTCGACTCTAAACAGTAGAGAGATCAGCTGTTTAATAAATGTGTGGGTTGTCCGAAGCGAACTTTGTTTGCACAACAAGACGAGTACCTGTGGTCAAAGTGACACCTGAGAATACGGTAAACACATGTGCTCCATACACATGCAAGTCCAACGGTAAAGGGTCTATACATGTCTGGTGTGAAAAAGTACCATCAGAACAGTAATGTTTTTTTTTATGACTAATATGTTCTTTTCAGTTATTGACTTTATAGCACAGAATATTAAACTTTGAGAAAAAAAAAAACTACTATAATGTGGTACTTTAAGGACGTTTTTTTCAGGTGAAAGTTTCAAACAGTACTGAGGGATGACCAAGCACAGACAGAGAGAACCCAAAGGTGGAGATTAGTGGTTTATGGAAGGATTCCAATGACAGAAGCAAAGTTCATGATAAAAAAAACTATAAAAAGCAATTTACAGGTGAAAGGTCAAAGTTCAGACCCATAGAACGGTAACTGAACCACTCAGTGTTGGCCATAAAACAGTAACACTTCACAGAGAAATGGCAGAAGAACACCTACTTAAACTCAATGATAACTCTAAACAGGTGAGTAGACATCATTTTGGGGGGGTGATGTTAGTTGCTTGGGGGCGTGACAGTGGGGTGATCTCCTGACAGTTATGAGTCTGGGGCACGATAACTAAAAGAAAAAAATGCATATTATTGTATTAATCAGAGAGCATAATGTATATATATGTATGTATAAAGAGTTACATCAGCGGTAGACTTAAAATACACAAGAACTGTAAATAACCTGGGGTGTATCGCCCAAATGTATTAATAATAAATAAAGGGAACTTTGAAATATAGTTTTTGAAAGTGGAGAAAAAAATGACGCTGGAAACATGTAGCTCAGTTATCTAATTTTATTAATCTGACAGTTGCAAGAACCCCAGTGTTGTAAAACTGTAATATAGTGCACACACATACACACACACACACACACACACACACACACACACACACACACACACACACAGCCTTATATTCTTCTTTCTTTTCACCCTTAACAGAAATTTGGAAAGCTCTTGCACTGAACATGGATGCATATTGAATGACGGCACCTAAACAAATACAAACCGTAAGCAGTATTACTTCCTGGAATCGGCACACAGACACACACGCACACACACACGCACACACACAGACACACACACACAGACACACACACACACACAGACACACACACACACACACGCACACACACACACGCACACACACACACACACACGCCCTCCTCTCCTCCGTTGCTCAATTCGCCCTCAGAGTCCACCCAGCAGTGTGCTGCTGACCGTCTGACTAAGTGTGCTGGGGAGCTGGGCGACTGAGCTGACCTCGTGTGCTTCTCATTCTCTGGTGAGGGCACTTCAGGATCCTGGTGATTAATTGCTGTTTGTTTTCTCCTGAGTGTGCTCCTCTCTTTTAAAAAATAAAAAGCTAAATAATGTCCCCCATTCCAGCCCGCAGCTCACCAGACCTCTCCCTGGTGCCGGAGACAGACTTTAGACCCTCACGCTAAGAATGCTAAAGTGGAGAAGCATTATTGTGTGGTCTGGATGCTGAGGCCTGTTCAGCATACTGTAAATTTTAAAAACTGTATCTTTATTGGTGCACTATGTTTAATACATTGTGTTAGACTTTTGTTAACTGGCTTTTAGTGTTTTAGCGAGGCAGAGATGCTTCACAGTGGCTCTCTGTACACTGTGAGGACTGCAGGTGCTCATGTGCTCACAACACTTGCATGTCTTTTTTTTAAGGCATTGGCCAAACACATGTAAAAGAAAGTAATGTAAATGTTTAAATTTAAGGGAGAAATGAAATCACAGGGGAACCGGTACTCGTGTTTTTCCCAAGGTACAAACATCACACCTAAATGCTCTTGACACAGGTGTACACAGCAGAGAAGCAGCTCTGAGCATCAACTAATGTGTAAAACAAAAAAAAAGTTTGATCCTCAGAGCACTGTTGTGATTCTTGGAAGCTGTCCCTGTGCTGCTTCCCTGCCTGCGTTAGGGGGGGGGGGGGGGGGGGGGGGGGGGGGGGGGGGGGGGGGGGGGGGGGGGGGGGG
>JABJVR010003202.1:0-16256 GCA_025773905.1 Chitala chitala | reverse complement strand
TGTTCTCCCTGTGCTTGGTGGGTTTTCTCCGGGTGCTCCGGTTTCCTCCCACAGTCCAAAGACATGCAGGTTAGGTGGCTTGGTGTGTCCAAATTGCCTGGTGTGTGTGTGTGTGTGTGTGTGCCCTGTGGTGGGTTGGTGCCCTGCCCTGTGCCCTATGTGATCTGGGATGGGCTCCAGGTTTCCCCGCGACCCTCACCAGGACTAGGCGGTTAAGACAATGAATGAATGAATGATTAATTACACTGTACTGTTAGTCACATGCTTAGCCTTAAACTCTGTTCTGGTCTCCATCAAAACATAGTGAGAAAGGGTAAAATGTACAACTGCAATTTCAACTCCTTGATGTCTTGGTTAAACTTTCTGTAATAACATATTGTTACAGTAACACTTAAAAATGTTTTCCAGAACAGACAAAAGCACCAGGTAAGATAATAAGCAGAATAACAGTAATAAAAATAGTCATTTTATGAGAGTGATACACCTTTAGCCTTGTCACTTAGTGTTGTCTGTGCTTTCCTCAACAGTGTGTAAGAAAGGAAGATTCACAATAGGCAATTCACCAGAATTCAGTTTTTTTTTTAATTATTTATAAGGTTAATGCTGAATCTTAAAAAAAAAAAATAAATAAATAAATACGTATTGTACCTGTTGATTCCTACTTTTGATCATGGTCAGTGGGAAAGATGATACTTTTGCTCATATTTACGCTATTGTTTACCTATTCAGTGCACCAAGGACTCATGGGATAGGGCTGACTGAAGCCAGGAAAGGCCTTGCTGTTTTCACAAGGCAAACACGTTGGTTGGCACCGGGCAAATGGGAATACATGCATTGATAGTGGGAACAGAAAAATACAGATGATTTGCAAAGGGCATAAATTCTGCTTTCTCTACAGGCTTCCATTCAGTAAGTACTGCAACAGGAGAGGGGACACTTTTAGAAAATAAAGGAACAGACTTCTTTTGAAGCTGCATGTAACCTTTTTATGTGACTATTGAAAGTAACCAAACAAGTAACAATGTTTTTACGGTGATCTACCTTTTTGATATACAAAACCTTTTTGGTTATAATAGACACACACACACATATACAGACACACACACATCCATCACATCCATCATTCTCACTGAGATGAAGAAGCATAATTATGATGATGATGATGATGATGAGAAGCTATTATGCTACAAACATTTTATAACAACCACTCTCTCTTGGTTCAGGTAATAAGACAAAAATTAGGGAAATATTTGAACTCACAACTTTACAACTTTGGAGTTTATCAAAGTCACAGATTATTTAATGGTGGACATTTTCCAGTAATTGACATCCATTCTTGTGCTTTATTTTCAGGTTGTATCTGTAACAACAGAAACCAGGCAACCTCAGCGCAGGCTGGCAAGGTTTATTTAGATCCATACAAACAATAGCCAAAACGGAAACTATATATGTCGTCAGTGGTGGGAGAGACGTTAATAATGGTCCTGGACAAAGAAGAAAATAGAAGAGGCGGGGTGAGTCAGTAGGGTAGGCAGGGAAGGTGAACAGGGCTGGGCCAAGGGAATGCAAGTCCCAGGAGACAGGGTGCTTAGGGTCCATCAGCAACAGAACAGCTCACACCAACCATGCCACTAGGCTGCGTTAATACACGGTGCTGTTTAGTGAATTCAGCAGCGTCTGCCCAGTGGTGACTTATCTGGGTCCACGCTGGGACCACATAGCAGTATCTATGTATCAAGCTAACAGTCTTATTCTGTTCTGTTGCTCAGTATGCATCATGGAAGGATCGCATGTCAGTGGTGTCAGCATGAAGGCAGCCTACATTTATAGAGGAAACGTTCGCAGGTGGAACCTGAATTTCTTTGCTCAGAAATCTGAAGTTTTTTTTTTTCTTTCTGAGTGTCTTGTAAGGGAAAGTTATGTGGATTTTGATCAGATGAGCTGCAATCAATATGTATGTTAAAGAGGTACGAGAATATGGCCAAAAAATATATTTACATAAAGACTTGCAAAGTCTTGAAAAACGATAAAACGTAATTATGTGATATCCTCATATTCTTTGTGTGTAGATGAACAATGTTACACTGTCAAAAATCACATTTTTTTGGTATATCTGACATAAATTGTCACTTGTGAAATCTTTTGTGTCATTAACTACTCTTCAATCCAGAAGGTAAATATACTTTTATATGTTTCACGTATGCTGCTGAAATAGTACTGGCACAGCACTATTTTATTATTATGTTCTTATGCACACCTTTATGCATTTAAAGACAAATTTAAAAAACACTTTCAGTTTTAGATAGGGAAACACAAAATCACAGTTCCGTTGTTCCAGTGTCCATATGTCAGCTGTATATAGGCTAACACACGACAGGACTGCTTTATCTAATTATATAGTTTTGGTGAAGTCTTGTCTTTTTCATGCAACAACAACAACTTTGCAATCGGAGGATATTTTTCCTTGCAGAGGCTTTTCCTCTTGAGATGGATTTTAATTTTCTGGAAACAGATGCGTTGAAAAAAGACCATGAAAGGAGAACGGGCGATTGCCTGCTTTCATTTTCTGTGGAGATGCGCACTTTGGTGATCGTTCCCCAGGGGCGTGGGCAGACCTTGGTATAAATAGAAAAGATGTGCGCTGTAAGTGGGAGATTGGCGCGGTGGGGACGTCACATGGGGACGTCTGATCACTACGCACGTTGTGGTCACTGCTACAGGGTTTCCACTCATCTGTCCGCACGCTCTCCCTCAGTGTACTCATGGCACTGGCTGCAGATTTATTCTCATAGGACTTACTTGTGTTTTGCTTTTGTGTTTTCTAAAGGTGCGAATATGGTAAAAATCACAGGTTCCCCTCCCTTGACGTGGTACACATTTACTGATGTGACCTGTTGCCTTGCGAGGTGAAGCCCCGGCCGACGCTCCGCCTTCGTGTTTTCTTCTTTTCTCCCATTTTGCATTTTTTTTTAAAAGGAGACTTCATTTAACGTGCTGTCGAGAGCACAGAAAATATTCCTCTTTGCTGACATCAGAAAGCTGCAAAAAGTGTGATGACTGCTGTTTCCTGCGATGGCATTTTCCCACAAAGGTCGCATCCTCCGCCAATTAACAACTTGTCGGAAAACGTGCATTGGAACAGCATCCCGTCGCCTTCCTGAGACCTCGTTGGAGGAGGAAGCGGACCGACGCTAAGCATTTAGCTTTGATGCCATTAGCGGCCTTTGTGTTCGCATTATGGCAGCTGTTCACAGAACGACAAAAGGGCAGCGATTGGGAGCGACTACTGATTGCACATGGGGTCCTGTCCTCGGACTACAAAAAATGCCCCTGTGTCTCTGTGTATTTTTCTCACTGTGAAGATGAATAATTAGAGCAGTGTGGCATGAGAAGCCACAGCATCTAATGATCTTCATTCAAATAAACAGCAACAGATGTTGATGAGAAATAAAAGTCGGGTTGAATTGCAGCAAGGTGGTAAAGCTGTTGGCTAAGCAGCTTGGATAGGTGTTTAGTCAATCAGAACGAAAGTATGAGGGTAAGAACACAAAGTAATAAGTATGTATCTCATGGTGTTATTGCCAGGGGTAAGCACCCTGCCATCTTATGTAGATTACATATGAACATTAAGAACTTAACACCTGCTTTTCTTTTTTTTTTGCTATTTTGCAGGCGAGTGGCTATATCTCCCTTTATAAGAGTATAAATCAGCAGTACTAGTATTGCAGATTTGGAACATTGTCTACTGATATATGCTTATGAGAACACTCATAAGTAATAATTCATAGTAATGGTAAACATATGCCATGTTTTCACCACAGTGTTTGCATACAAAATGTATTCTTCATCAAATGAGAAAATTCTCATTACTTGAACTGTTATTTTAAATTTAAACCTAATGAGTGTACTTTGTTTGAGGTTTAAAGTAGTGACAAGATGCTAAAAACTACAGGTAACTGCAGACCACTGGTGAGAAAATTGTGTACTTTTATCTTCATTCTGAACAGCAGAAATGACTGTTACAGCTATTCCACCCTGATAAATCGTTTTTTTTCTTAGGGAAAATGCTATTAAAGAAAGCTATAGTATTTCTACAAATAATAATAATAATCTATCCATTCATTCACCTTATCCAATTCAGGGTCACAGGATGCCTGGAGCCCATCCCAGGAAGCACCAACCCACCACAGGGCACATGCACACACTATAGGCAACATTGCAAAAGCCAGATAACCGAACCTGCATGTCTTTTGACCATGGGAGGAAACCAGAGAAAACCCACCAAGCATGGGGAGAACATGCAAACTCCACACCCACACAGAGCTGAGTGGAGAATTGAGCCCCAGGCATGGAGGTGCAAGGCGATGGTGTTAACCACCACGCCACAACAAAATAATAATAAGAACTAAGACATAAACACACTTTTTTGTAGTAGAAATTAATGTAAAGGAATGTATGCCAGCCTAATAAACTGAGCACCATGTCACACTGCCAATGATGAAGGATCCCTCTGCTGAAGTTTGCCATTTAGACAAAACATTGTCATTATTTATAATGAATCAACAGGATCATTTCATCTGTGATTTTCAAGACTGAAATACAGACATTTTAACATGTGGCTCACAATGCAACCTAGCGAACACCTAAAATACTATTAAACCGTATTTGTTTTTTTTTTTTTCTCCTGCAACAATTTGTGCTCCAAAGTATATAAGGGAAGCACCATGACCTTAACATGTTTACACACCCTGAGAAATGTTTCCAGTGAAATCCTGCTTATAACACATGCGTGTTAGCTTCTCCAGAGCATTCAGATTCACTCTGTGCAGACACCTGCTGCATGTCACAGCACAGCAGTGTGAGTTTGCACGCTCAGCTGGGTGGAGCTGAACGCTCCCGTGCCAGGTGTGTCCCATCAGGGCTGTCTGGCCAGTTAAAGGTTTTGTTGTTGCGGTCCCGCTGAAGCCTTCTACGCAGCCTCAGAGACTGTCTTTGCCATTGCACCTTTCTGGTGTCTTTTGGTATATTCAGTGCACTTTCTGCAGCCTAGGTTTAAGTAATAAATCTTAAAGACATTTTTGATATAGTGCATATATCCTGCACGTAGGCATGTACTGGTTAACACAGGGAAAACTATGACAGTCTGGGGATTCCACAGATGTATCGAAACGTGGCAGCTATTGTGTGTAAATGCAGCATGCCCCTAACATTGGCCCCTCATATGTCCATTCACAAACTGCAAACTGTCTTGCAATATGTCACTGTCAAAATGTTTATGTTCTGTTCACTGTACAAGAGAAATGCATTGTGATTTAACTGCTAACATCAACATACATTAATCAGTTAGTCCAAGCTGTAGCTTGTCTAGAAATAGTTTTTTAGCAGCCTGTACCAGTTTCAAGTGTCTGAGGGTGAGCTTCACGTATATTTCTGGTATTTTGCTAAATGTACATAAAAATATTGTGTTGCATTCTTTCTTGAGTTTTGTAGACACGATTTATATGCAATGCATTCTGTTGATTAGTATTAGTTGTTATTCTTGTTTGGTCTTAGTTTTTAAATGTATTGACATATTTTTGTCTTTGTCACATTGCTATGAAAGTGAAATTACACAGAAATTGAGCTCACCGATGTTCAGACAACTTATTGATTAGTCATTCATCATAGCTCCAAACAAAGGCCTTGATATTTTTTGACTATGAGACTGTAGCAAGGAAACACTGTGCATACTGGTTAGGAAACTTAGAGGAAAAATACATGATTCAGAACGATGATAGAAGAAGGATGATGTATTAATGCAAGGATGATGTATTAATGCAAGTATCAGAAGAGCCACAAAACAAAAGTTAGTTGAAGCAACACAGGTAAAGATGATGAGCTGCTCTGTGCGTGCTTGGATTATAAACAGCACATGAAGGGGAGTGAAAAGACAGGGAAGAGAAGGGAGTCGCCTCCATCATTGAAGCTCTAATTTAGTCCAGCCGATGTGCGCAAATGAACAGTGCACCCCCGCTCATGAGGGATTTTTAAAAATTGGCTTCTCTTTTCCACATCATTACTGCAGAAAGCGGCTGCACTTTCTGTGGTGGGATTTGATAGACTTGTTAGGCTCTAAATCTGATAAGGTAGAGAAAAGAAAATTTGGTGGGCATATGGCTTGGCACATTAGAAAGGATTACATTATTGATTTCTTTGTGCCACAGCTGTAGAGCCTTTGTCCAATTAGAGGACGGGGAGTAAACGTGTTAGTTGCCCTAGATATGACTGTACAAAAACAAACAACTGAGTTCACAAAGCAAAAAAAGAAGCCAAACTAACTAAACTAAACTCAGCAATGCTCTTCTATAGGTCAGAAGGTATTACAGCGCTGTATCTGGTCCTCTTGTACCCGCTGGCTTAATATTAGGGTTAGAATAATTAATAACAGGTAATTAATCAAACAGCAGCAGAACTAGCAGCCTGTTGGCTCAATGGATAGAACACCCGGCTGGGATGCAGATGTGTTTGGTTTGAATTCCAGGCCAGACACCAGGTGTGTCCTTGAGCAAGACAGCCTACACTAGCTCGTTGTAACACGTATGTGAAAAGTTGCAAGTTGCTTTGGATAAAAATGTCTGCTGAATGAAAGTAATTAGTAACTAACAAACATCTCAGAATTTTCAAGGCTGCATATTAAACAGTGCTCTTGTGTTTTTCATACATCAAAATATTTAATAATCATAAGAATGCGTTATGCCTTTCTGAAATGCTATCTCATGTAAACATTTGGCTGGAAATTTCTGGAAACTTATTAATAAATATGGAGGAGTTGAAATTTCATGCAGTAAATGTTTATATGTTCACAGATGGTTTATGTCCAGTTAAAATGGATAACAGTGAACCATATTTATTGTTCTTTCATAAAATATATCAATATTCATCCCAAAAGCAACTGAAGTAGTGTACTGTACTTTAGAAATACAATATAATGATATGAAGATGGGAGGTAAATTTAAACATTTCTCAAATACTTTAATTCTCTGGGGTTGTAAAAATCTACGTGAATGTTTGTACAGTATGCACTTCCTCATGTAAGGTACTTTTGACTAAGCTACTGTATTTCAAATTGTATCGGAGTACAATTCATTCCCCACAGCGGGCTGCTGTGCATTGCATTTCTGTTAGTCTGCGTTCAGAAGCAGACCTCTGAGAGACCATTCACACAGGTTCAGGCCTTGCTGTGAAATGCTTTTACTTGCTTGACCAACTAGCAGGTAATATGAAAGAACAATCTCGACACTCTGCTAGTCACTTGGCTGTTTAATGGCAAGCATTTGAATGATGGGCCTCATTTACTTCTCTACACTCATTTTAATGCAGTTTTTTAAAAACCTGCTCTTGTTGCAGATGGATGCATTAATCCTGCCTTTGTTGCATTGCTGCTTCACAATAGCTGCTGGCAAAAACCTGCCTCAATGTGTTTTGGTTACTTCCCTATTTAGCAAATCCCCTATGCTAAATAATTTATGTTAGGGAGCCAGCATTGATATCATTGCAAACAAAATTTGATTTTACTTGTACTTACTGCTAAAGTGTACAGCTCTGAGGATTATGTCTGTAATCTATGAGAAACAGACTATTTTCAAAATGGTGACATAAATTTATTTTAATGAAGAGTTTTTTATTTTTAAGTACAAAACAAAAATAAAAGTTCCATTGTATTACATGCATGGTGAGAAGTTGTATTACAGGTTAATTTAAATTTGATTATTATACATAATCAGAGCAAAAAGGTCTATTTTAAAAGCTGGAAAAAGAAATATTTTGTTTTGCCTTAAAAAAATTATTTTTTAATTTATATAGTACCTTTTTCAAACTCAGTGATGCTTTAAAATACAAATAATCCACATGTAATCACATTTAACATACAGCATAATCAACAAAACAAAAGCAACATTACAAACGTGGTGGATCATTGTAGCAGTGTTGGAACAGATACACTTTTAAACTTGTAATGAATTGTGGCGGGCCCTGAGGAAGTGCATTCGAGAGATTAGGTGCTACTACACTAAATGCCCTGCCAGCCATGGAAGGTAGTCTAGATGTAGGAACAGTGGGAAAGCTGTACCCCCAGGGCCTTAGTGTACAAGCTGGGCATAAAGATGAGGGAAGTCATAGACGTAGTGAGCGAAAAGACCACAGAGAGATTTGTAGCTTATAAGCATTACTTTATATTTGATTTTTATACCAGTAGCAGACAATGCAAGTCATAAAGAACACATGTAATATGGGTGGAGCACTTACAAGTAAGGGAGCTACAGTACTCTGCACATGTAGTCTGGTGAGATATTTGGACGAAAAGCCAATAAACAATGTATTACAATAATGTAGACAGGAAATGATGAAAGCATGCATCAGAGTTACTGTATCTTTAATACCGTGAAGGGATTGGTGGTCCCTGAAACTGTACTACAAAGATGGAATCATTCAGTCTGGACCAGAGAGCTCAGATGGGGCTGAACAGTAAAAGACTGATCAAATAGCTTTTCAAAATTTTGCTGCCACAAAAACTGCCAATTCAGTAAATGTTAATGTTATCCCTCAAAAAGGATGCGTTTTCTTTCTGCAAAACAAAACATTTTAGTTTGATGGTGTTTTTATACTTACTTTAATGTACTGAATGTGTATTTGTATGAACGATAAAGTGTAAAAACAGTGTTCTGGATGCAACATTGTGTAGCTTTGGTTTCATGTGTTTGTATAACAAGCACATTAATGGAAAGTGACTAACAATTCACAGTGCGCAGGTTAGTGTGCACATGCAAGTATTTTGCTGGATTGCTTCTGGTGTTGTACTGTATAGGTCAGTGTATTAAAATACACAAAAGTATTAAAATATAGTTCAGATTTCTGATATATTTTTGGACTGAAGTGAGTTGATTAGTTTTCTTTTCTTTTCTTTCTTTCTTGTCAAGTACGGGAAGAATTGTGCTGTTCTGAACACTGGAGATGTTTTGTTACTCTAATGAATCAGTACCTAAAAAGAGAGCACTATGACCAGCACACTTTTGACAGGAGAAACTAAAGTCTTGCATATTTCAGCTGTAGTTACCTTGACATCATACAGGACTATGTTACAACCCAGTCTAGGGCTGGGCTGTACATGTAAAAGATATGGGAAAAGAATGACTGAAAAATTAGGTTAAATACAGCACAACAGCTATTACTGGTAAAACAAGGAAAAAAAAAACGGTTCCAAAGATTTCAGGAGTGAACAATGCTGAAATAACCAAACGCTCAGCTGACTATATTTACAGTGAACTACCTGTCTCAAGCCTCAGACACGAAATACAAAACCAGAAAGAGCCACATTTACCTAACTCCTTAACTGCACAGAAACAGTAAAAAGGTAAGTAAGAAAAGTGCATTCGCTTGTTTCTTAGCTAAGGAGAAAAAAACGTACAAATAGCTAAGTAAAGCCACTAACAGGTTGTAGCTCAGAAGTCTAAAGAGGCAAAGGTGAAACCACCATTTATTCAGGTCAACGTAAAATGTATCTGTTCATCCTCTTATTTTAAACACAAAACTCATCAATGGGATGAAAGGCAGGGGTCACATGTTCAAAACTAGCAACCGGGGGGGGTGACAGGACACATAACACTTAAAACAGTACAAGCACATAGTACACACAGTAATGCCCAGGGGCGTAATACACTTCATGAGTTTACCTCGACAGCAACAAAACTCAGAAGCAAAGTCTTGAATTTGACACAGGCCTGAAATGGCAGCTAGTAGAGTTCAAATTTGAATCATTTTTTGAGGCTGCAGTGGAGGGCATGGAGTGGTGCTCCATGTGTTCTGGGGGATCCTGACAGCACAAACAGGCAGCCAAACCAGCAGAAAGCTGCATCAGCACCGCAACTAACAGTGTTACTTGTTTGGACCAGACGCTGGGTAGTTCTGCAATTACAGAAACACACACCACATGCGCTCTCTGGTTGGCTCTTTGTTCGTATGTTCTTATTACATTAACAAGACTAGAAGTTTCTGTGATGGTTAGTGGACTGTAAACAACAATACATTTCATCCCAGGCTAATGATCTTCCAACACATCAAGAGGAACTTTCCTCTGGTCTGACACGCTGCAGACAAAAAAGAAATGAAGGCCCTGTGGGAATTACAAAAACATCATCATTAATTCTCCAGTCAAATCTTGGAATAACAAGCTTAATTGCATGCCCAGGAGTGGTTGTATTGAGGATGCAATGGAAAGGACCATGTAAATGTACAGAACCTTTTCGTTTACAATTGGGCCTTTTTGTGTTCAGTTATTTTGACTCTTTGTGAAGGATGGCTCTGAAAATTACAGTACCTGTCATGGTTTTTGTAGCACACTTCACGACTCACAAAGAAGGATGCAGAGATGAGTGGAGCAAACACAGGCATATCTTTATATGGAGCCTTCATTATACATACGCTGTATTTGTAAAAAGGATGAAGTAAATTTGAGAAATTCCGCTGTGCTGTTTGTTGTCTAGGCTGTGAAGGGGTAACCTCCAGGATCCTGCATTTGTTGAACCGGTTTCAGAAGATTATTTAATAAAGGAATGAATGAATGAATGAATGAATTGATTAATTAATTAATTAATTAAATTATGTCTCCTTAAAGTAAACACCAGACAAAACTGAATATGCCTCACTGGATTTTCTCCAGTATATACTCCATTCTATTTTTTCAGTATTCACAGATATTTACCCTGATAGCTATGTGCACTATTTTTTTTTTCTTCTATTGTAATTACACACAAGATAATCTTCACAAAGAAATCTGATTTACTATCCATTTCAACTTGTAAGACAAACATTTGATGTTATCTTGGCTGTTTTATTAGGTATAAGATTAGTATTTTAATATGGTAGGGGAATGCTATAATTTCTAGGTAGCCATTTCTTGAGAAAGTGAAAGAAAATTAATTCAAAAATGATACAGTTTGTGATATTGTAGCACCCTTGGACTCGTATAATGGAATTGTTTTACAATCCAGGTTTGCTATGTAGAGGAGTTACCAGTTATACAGTTGTAATAAGGTGTATCTAGAGAAATCGGGGCCTAAAGTTATTATATAGGCCCCAAAGTAGTATACCTGCATAGGTAATGCACTGTTTATTACAATAAACTCCTTCAATGTGTCAGACAGCTCTGCAAATCATATACCTTCTGCACTCTGCAACGGAAGGGAAAAGTGTGGAGTCCATGGAGAGCTACGATTATTAAATTTCAGTGCCTGAGCACCACAATTATCTCAGGTCAGGTTACATTAAGATTATTATTTGTTACTGTTTCCATCCATCAATCCATCCATTATCAGAAACTGCTTATTCAGGAGAGGTTAAGGTGATCGGCAGCCAGTTTTGGGAAATGTAGCAGGAGGCACAACCTAAATGTGACAGCACTCCATTGCAGGTTCCTGGCAAAATGTACATTTTCAAGATCAGACACAATTATGTATAGTAACAGGGGGTGCACTTTAGGAGCAAACTGGAGTACTTGGCAGGAATCCTATTCATACAAATTCTTCCTTGATAAATGAGCTGTGTGGTGACAATTATCCACTAAGTGTACCACTCACTGCATCCCTGTGCTGCTATTATTAGTAATTTACTTGTTTGACAGGTGCTGCTGTGTGGAATGACATCTGGTCAATACAAAACATACATTCAACACACAGGTAAAGACCTGAGTTACATCACAAATCAACAGCTGAGGTTCAAAGCTAGGGTAGAACTGGGATAAACTGTTACTTTGTGTGTGTGTGTGTGTGTCTGTCTGTCTGTGTCTGTGTGTCTGTGCATGCATATGTGTGTGTGTGTGTGTGTGTGTGTCTGTGTGCATGCATGTGTGTGTGTGTGTGTGTGTGTGTGTAAGTATGTAGTTTATGCAGAAATGAAGTCAATGCTTCTTAACAGCACAGTTGAAGCGACATGGAGTAAATTTAATTGCGTTTTGTAAAATGAACAAAAACTTTGAACTACTGTTGTGTTTTCCAGTTTTTACAGTACTTTAAGGAATAAGAATTCAATGCAATTTGCTCTATGCTAATAAATGTTAAGCTGTGTTAAAGTCTCCACCCTTTAGACTTTTTTGATGACTAAAACTACTTTACTTTCTTCGACTGAAACAAAACAAAAACAAACAATATTTAAAAGACTAAAATGTGATTAAAACTAAAATGCTATTTAATAAGAAGATTAACACTAAAACAGAATCAAAACTTGTCAAAATAAACATTGCTCAGTGGTTTCTGCCACTACCTCCATGTCCAGGGTTGTGTGTGGACATGTGTCAGTTCTGCATGTATGATGTTTCTATGTTCTAAACATGCATGTCAGCTTACTCTGGGAGCTCCATTTTTTGTACAGTTCAAAATCATGCATGTCATAGGGGTTTCAAAATCCAAACTGCCCTTTTAGTGTGTACTTGTGGATGTCCGTGTGTGTGTGTGTGTGTGTGTGTGTGTGTGTGTGTGTGTGTGTGAGTGTGTGTGTGTGTGTGCCGTGTGATAGGTTGGCACCCTGTCTAGGGTGTACCCTGCCTTGTACTGTACACTACCTGGGATAGGCTCCAGACCTGTTATGGCCCTGTTGAGGATAAAGGGTTGGAAGACAAAATGAATGAGTAAAACTTGTCAAAATGAAAACAAAACAAACCGTAATAATTGAAGCATTAGTATTCTGTGACAGAGTACAGACACTCTTTTTTAAACTTTGTGAATGTAATAGTAAATGACCCCAGTCTTCCACTGTGTTTCACAGAGATAAGCCTTAACACATTAACTGTCATTTCTGTGTTTAACATTTCCTTGACCATTTGCAGCTTGGAAAATAAATATGTTAAACTAATAAATATGACAAAATTTGTTTAGGAACTGAATAAACTTGTGAACCCCTTTTTTTGTTAGACTGCATCATCTCCTAACATCTTGTGTATTTCTTTCATTTGGTATGCAAAGGATACCGAGAGCATAAATCCCAATGTTAAGATTCAATTCTAATATCATAAATGTTTTAGTGTATATTTCCTAATAGAAATGTATGATGATTACAATAATTTTATTTTCAGAAGTCATGTAACAAAACAGGTCAGATATTCATTCTTTGTTCTTGGTGAAAAATGTTGATTTTTAACCGTCTAAGTTCTGTGAAGTGTTTCTAAAATGTAGGGCATCATCCAAGTAGTTGGAAAGCCCGAGGCTGTACCGATGTGAGATCCAACAAATATTTCTTTCAGATGGATGTATCCTTGTTCCAGATGGCCTATAAAAGGTTGGCTGTTGGCACGTCGTGTTACTGACGAATTGCACATTTCTGCAGAGTGTGTCTGCCTGGTACCAGATGACTGGGCATTTCGCTTGTCCTACAATGTTCATCGGCTTCTAAACCCAATGACAAATAACAGCGACAAAAATTAGTAAATTGTTTATCATGTTATTTACTTTTAAAGAGCTTTAATAATCATGACTTAAGCAAAACAAAAGTGTCTGCTGTGTCCCTCAACATGAATTTGTGATTTCTTACATGTGAGTGTAATGCTGTGAAATGTAAAATTTAAAATACTGTGTATCATCATGGCACTGCTGGAGACAAACTCGGGCTCTGCGCTGTGCCATAAGAGCTCAGGGGGAGAGAGAGCACCTGTGAATAAATGGCATGTA
Source organism: Chitala chitala (assembly GCA_025773905.1). Taxonomy (NCBI): domain Eukaryota; kingdom Metazoa; phylum Chordata; class Actinopteri; order Osteoglossiformes; family Notopteridae; genus Chitala; species Chitala chitala. The sequence goes on along the minus strand of JABJVR010003202.1, from coordinate 2,565 downwards.
ATAAGGCACATTTTATAGGCAATATTTCAGCAGGTGTTTATGTGCACCCCAGTGGCACATACTTGGATGTGAAAAACTCATGCAGTCACCAGGGATGGTTTTTCATGAAGACACTGGACATTTTTGTTTAAAAAGGACAAATTCTAATTAAACACACATACACACAGACATGGACACACCCATACATAAATTACTTGTAGGTTTGACCTGGCCTTTATGGTTAAAATATAAAGTATACGCAAAAGTCACCTTGTATGTTGATGATTTGATTCTGTTGTCAGAAGTACTTATGGAATCGTGTTAAGGCGCCCGTGACAGGTTAAGCTAATGAGCACAGTGCACCAGACGTTCCAAACTCCTACTACATCCTGCTAACTACCGTACAGAATTAGAGTTTCATCACTCCACCTGAGTCAGTTATTCTGTAATTAACCCAATATTCAGCAGCGAGAGTGACCCCTCTCTAGGAACAAGAAAGCAAAACTGACCTGTTGAGACAATAACCTAAGAGTAACCCAGGGCAGTGTTGGAGTGTGGAATCATAATATGGCTTTGAAAGTGTAATATTATTGGAGAAGTTAGATTTCTCATCTGCAAAGATATGAATAAAAATATACAGCTTTATGGCATGTGAAGAGCATGACAAATGTGGAAGTGTTCAGATGTACTGTAGCTATCATCTGAATAATGCAGTGGAATGTATTAGGGGAAATTAGTAAACCTTTTAGCCTTGACTCCTGAAACTCTCTGGTAAAATGTCTTTGATCTCAGTGCTTTCTGTTGCTCTTTTAAAAGCTATTAGCTCTGCTAGGTATGTGCTCATAGTTCTGTGATGTTTGTATTTGTAGCTGCATTTATATTTTCATGGATAACATACCAAATGCCATTTGCTGTAATTGAAAAGAAATGTTATGGCTAAAAGCTGCCATCCTGTACCAACATGTTGTTTCTTTTTTGTTTTTAAATCTGTTATCGACCACCCAGAACATAAAGAGAACGCAGTAGAAACAGGGGCGTTCTCACCGTTTTATCTTGGCCAAATGCAGGTGATAGCTGTACCTTATTTCTCTTGACTGATGTTGCCTCGCTGAGCTGCTGGAGTCTAACCAGCAGAGGGCTGCCGTCGTGTCACTCAGAGCGATGAGGATTCCTGGCTCATCGCTGAGTGGGCAGGAGTGCTGGATGAATGCTGATGTGTCACTCTGCAGCAAAAGCCCACTTATCTAACTAACCTTGTTAGGGCTCAAATCCCCCCACACTTCCTTGCCTCTCCTACTATCATCGTCCACCCCATCCTTCCCCCTTTTCCGCTCCCTGTGAGGCAGAGGAGTGTGTACCAGTGCTGCATATTTTTAAATGCGTGCAGCTTCCTGATGGCGTTTGGAGTTTGCAGCGAGGAGCAGCAGAAGTGCTTTGTGTGTTTGTTTAATGCGACATACTGCATTGGGCCTATAGGCATTATTCTGAACAGATTCTGATTACTTGCATATAGTTGGATCTCATGGGTTGCGGTAGTGCTAACCCCCTGCACTAATTACTCCTTAAGTGGAAGGAACTCAAGTAGGCATTTGCTAATGAAAGCCATACATTAATTGTTGTTATGACAACTAAGGCCCCCCAGGGTCTCACAGTTGTCCTTTCAGAAAGCTTTGCATGTCAGTTTTCATTCACCAGTGTAAAACGAGGGAATCTCATTTATTTTAATTTGTGAGAATCTCCACAGCGCTTCACATGGCAGACATCTTAAGAGTTTGATGACGTATTTTTTTCCGGTTCATGGTAATGTTAAAACTATTGTCATTCTACCAGCAATATAAGTTTTTTATGAGTGAAGATAAAACCATAATCTGAGTCATCATCGTCATCATCATTATCAGAAACCCGTAACCTAGAGGAGTGTCTTATCTAAAATGCGTACTTAGACACGATAAGGGAGCTTGTTTCAACATAAGCTGATAATGTCAGAAAATGTTCAGTTAACGATGCGCCATACTTGGGGCTCAACTACAATGTCACAAACTGACACCTTTGTTCTGAAACATTATTATAAAGACATTCTGAATGGACTCGGTGTAATGATTGCTGTCACAGCGCTGGGAGGGAGTCACTCACAGAGGCAAGCTTGTCCACATCATAGTTCAGTCAGGAACACAAACACAAAAGCCTCACAGGACTGGATCCTTGGGACAAGATAATGAGCTGGACAGAGGACAAAAACAGGTGTTCCGGGCTGAGACACCGCCATGATCGTCCTATGTTTCACATACATGGCCAGATGTGTCTATGTCTGTCAAACAGAGCTGGTGGACCTGGCATCATGTTCTTTCTTGAGGTCATCCTCTTTTTGCATTCTTTGAATGGTAGAGAAATTACATTTACATTTTATTCATTTAGCAGACGCCTTTGTCCAAAGCGACTTACAAGGATGATAGTACACGTGTGTAACTGACGGTCTCCGTCTCCGCGTTGTGTTCCCTTGTAAGAGAAACCAGTCGTCGCCAATACTGGATCTGTGCTGAACTTTTATTTCACACAATCGTAACCTAGATGTGCAAAGCGGGAAAG
>JABJVR010003201.1:0-16257 GCA_025773905.1 Chitala chitala | reverse complement strand
TACAGCAGTGTATATGCAGCAGTTTAGAGAGAGGTCTACATGTGAGGTGGGTGTGCACAGCAGTGTATATGCAGCAGTTTAGAGAGAGGTCTACATGTGAGGTGGGTGTGCACAGCAGTGTCTATGCAGCAGTTTAGAGAGAGGTCTACATGTGAGGTGGGTGTGCACAGCAGTGTATATGCAGCAGTGTTTGTCCAGCAGAAACTGTACAGCAGCTGGCACAGAGGTCCATAAGCCCACTACCTTACCACACCCTGAAACTACAAGCCAAAAGCCCACAAAAGGTGATTACAGGAATAATGTTCATTCAGCCAGACCCCAGGGAATTAAAGACAAACAGAGCGTGACATGGACTTGAGTAAAATAGACCCGGCATGGAATGAGGTCACTGGCCAGAAACCAAACATGTGGAAGGCTCCTATGTAAACACCAAGTGAACACTCTGAGCACACACACCAAAGCTGCAAGATAACCTGGTGATGAGGAAGATCCACAAAACACCCCCTCCCCAGACTGCTCTTTACAGTCAAACAGTGCAGCAGGGAGCGAACAGCACCTGCTGATCACTACCTTCCAAGGCAAAAAGTGACCACGTGCCTCCCCCGCGTAGAGAAGAGTTGAAATGAAAAAATTATTCAACTATGACTACAGTTTAAAAAATAAAAAATAAATAAAATAAGGACCATAGAGATTAAACTTGGGTATTTTATTCCCTTTCTGGATGTTTGGCTGGCTGTCACCTCTGGAAGGGCAAATACTTTCACACCGGTCACTGCCTTTTGCCACACAATTAGAATTCATAATTATTGAGTGACTCAAACAGGGGAGAATCAGGGAGATTTAAAAGCTACTCACCATGACAGCATCGCTCTCAGATATGAGTTGCGTGTTATCTCTTGGCAGGACAATCATTTTCATCCACAGAATAAAGAACTGAGGTATCCCACTCTGTCAGTCCAAGCCACATGCTCTGGCCCCGCCCCCTCTCCATTTAGGCCCCACCCCCATTCAGGTCTACATGCAATGCCTGCTCCCTGAGTGTACTTTGGTCACAGAGCACATGCGTGGAATGGTTTTTTTTTCTGCCTCAAGTGTTTAGATCTACATGCTAAATATAATCATATTAGTGACCTCTCGCCCTCCCTCTCCCCTTCTGTCTTCTACGCACGCACTCTCAACGAGCACTGTCACAAAATCTCCAAAAGGGAAGCTCCAGAGCTCCCAGGGTAGCTGATGGAGTGAAAATACATGATGTGAATGAGGAAGGAGGTTGAAAAAAGGAGACCAAGGGGAATGTAGGTGGGGGGCAGCAGTACACGGCATCTGCAGTAGAGTAATGGCGTGCATGAAAGCTTTTGTGGTGGTATGAAGCCCACATTACCCAAATTCTGTGCAATTCCCACATAAGATGCTTAGAGCCTAATGTCTCTCTCGTTTAAAAAGTGAGGGGTTCTGAGTGTGGACAGATGTAATCGAGTCAGCACACCTCTATGATTATGTGCTTGCCACATCAATTCACCTGCGAGAAGAACCACTCAGAGCAGGCCCAAAGAGTTCATCACCAGCCTCGTATCACACAGCACTCTTAGAAATCTGAGATCAATCTCACCAAATCTTCCCTTTCCTCAACAAATCCCATAAAATTTTCCTCCAGTTCCTCAGCAACGGAAGAAACAAATTTGAGCAGCTGTTGATGGAAGGCAGAAATCAGAGGAAGACAACAATGTCTGATATCGAGTGTGACACGCCAAAGTGAAGCAAGCTCCAGAGGGTCAACGGGGGTGTCAATGAGCAGCAGAAATGTCCCGCAGTGGAGAGCCCCCCACCTCAAACCCCCTAAGGCCCCACTGGCTCTATTACTCCGGCCTCTTCAACCTGAACTGACAATAATGAGGATAATTACATGTCATGGCAGTCACCGGCCTAGTGGAACGGCCGTTCTAAACGTCCTCACACAGGACGACTGCAGCAGCCAGCAAACAGAATTGTTCAAGACCAGAGATGGATACTGCTGTACTTGCCTTTCAACTTCCATTACATGGCAGATAACAGCATGGGTAACTAGGCGCAGTAAAACATTTTACAGCCTCCATTCTCTCCACTGTCTGACATAGGGGCTTAACACAAGTGATCTGGGATAAAGGTCACATGATCAGGGATTAGAATAGGGATTGGAAACCACATCCCTGACAGATGGGACACCACTAACTGATACCCTTGGCTTGGTCAGGAGGCATTTAGTTATACCTGTGAAAGGGGGAGGGGCAGCTGACCTTGGCATAAACTGGCATGGAGTTTGCAGAAGAAAATGAAAAGGAGAAAAAAGAAAAAAAAATCCACCGTGTGTACTCGGGGGGTGGGGAAAAACAGAATTAAGGCTTCCTAGAAGAATCTCTGGAAGGCAGTTTTGGGTTCATATGAATGTGTTTGCATGGCAGAGAGTAAACACATTGCTGTGTGTGTTCGATTGCATTTATGCAACAGTTCGAGTTCTCTGTTTATGCACGCAACTGTGTATGGGCTCGCCGTATCCAAGGAGACGGGGCCAGGTCACGCTTACGAGAACTCCTCAGGCCAGGGAAACACAGGTAAAAGCAGACACCTACACACCACACAGCAGCACTTTATTAGAAAGCTTATGTTTTGTTCTGCTGGGCCTCACTAGACCTTGAGAGCCTACAGTCATGAAAAAACAAAACAAAAAAAAAAAAAAAACAGTCTGCAGCCGTCAATCATAGACCTGTGGAGGTGGGCTCCCACACGGAAGTGCAAGCACGCATATGCGCAAGCCCTGGCCCAGTGGTAGACTTCTCAAACTAAGCTCTCTGAGTAAAAGCTAACTGGCTGAAGTTTTTTCCAGCAACATCTGCACTGGCACGAGACCTGCATCCAGTGCAGTGACCCTGACCGTGACCACCAGGTCAGAGGTGAAACCCTTTGGTTGTGGTGAAAAAAAATGGGTATCTTTGACAGGACTCCCATGATGTAAAAATTCCTGCTGCTGCTGAAGATTTTGGAAAGACAGATGGCTGCACATATGGGCATAATGCAAAAAAAAGAAGTAAACTGTAAATAAAATCCTCAGCCAACATAAAATGTTAAACAGCAACATAAGTGTGGGTATTATCATAGACAGACAGAGCCAAGCCCAGGCAACACAGAGGCTGGTGTAGGGAATAAATACTTGTTTCCAACTCATTGACTGATTCCAAACTGACCTTATGCAATGCGACTATGTTAAGAAGCACATATCTGTACACCTATGCCTATAGCACAAAACAGTTCAAACACAGCAGCGGCAGGATAAACTATGTGAAATGCATTGCCTGACGATGAAGTTGTCCGGTACACAACAGTTTCGTGGAAGCAATTGCTGAGAAAGCAGTCTGCGATCTTCCACCTTCCTCCCGGGCTGTTTTATTGTCTGCAGCAATCATGAACAGACATGTCCTGCTTTTTGTTCTATGTGTTCTTGAGAAATGTAGGGCTCTGAGTTGGCTGTGGACAAGCTGAGAAGAAACAACCCAGCTGAATAATCAAATATTAAAACATCAGCTTTTCTGAATCGCCTCTTCGTAGGAGTCGCTAACTCAGCCGAACGATCTGTCCCTACCAACCTCTGCAGGGCTGCACTGGGAGGAGTGGATGCTGCAAGGTGGCCGGAGGTAGTCCTTTCATTTTGGCGGAGGGTTCCCGATTTACCCTCACCTGCTTCCTGGGGCCTTCTGAGGAAGACCCCCACTGGCTCTCTGGGAAATCGCACCGGCCGTTTAATCTCTGTGCACCCTGCAGTGAGAGCCAACGATGCGGGGCACACCGATACGAAACATGTCGGAGTGCGCTGCCATTTGTCTGCTTCACCCCTCCTCTTTCCTGCCCCTCTCATTTGAGCACATCTAAAAGCCCGGAGGATCAAGGCAGAGAAGTGAACAGAGGACCAGAGAGCGTGGGGGGAGGATCAGGAGCGTGACTGAGGGATATGATGAATAGAGGTGAATTTCTGACGTGGCCTGCATGTACGGGGGTCAGCCTTTAATTTCATTAGCTACTACCTGGCACTGTTTCCGGCTAAGTGGGGCACACCATCATGTCAGCACAGGAAAGATAAACAAATAACAGGCTAATGTTGACTGGGAGAGAGAGGGTGGGTGTGCCGAGGCAGGAACGACAGCAGAACTCAGAGATGGCGTATGCATGAAGAGGCCTGCCTTTGTTTATATAACTATGCCTACGTGTCTGTCAGTGCACAGTGTACTCTAGCATAGCTGTGCGAATGTATATCTGTGGATACGTGTGTGTGCGTGTGCGTGGGTCTGTGTCCTTGCACAAAGAACAATACACATTTATAAAGGTATTCCTGGAAGAACCTTTTGGAGTAGATGGGGGGGGAGTTAATGCCAGTATCCCACAAGCTATGAGAGCTGGCTTTACACTTCTTGGGAGGGGTTTCAGTTGGAGAAAGTGAAGGCTGATGACTTGATTACTGCTCACTCTAGGCACATTAAAGGTCCCAGAGGAGCACTCTTTTTTATTACATTACATGATGGAAGGGGAGGGTGGCTCCCCACCTCCTTTCCTACTCATGCTACCTTCAGTTCATTTACAGCCATCATCAGTATCTCATTTCCAGTTTGCCATCTGCATGGCTAAGACTGCTCAGTTATAACCACCCCCAGCGTCCGAAAGACGCTGTTAGCATAAGGCATGGCAGTGATGCTACACTAATAAAAGCATGTTTACCAGTGCTAAAGCCACTGTTAAAGTGCTTTGTTCTTATTATACATGTAATGAAAGACTGTTTTCTGAACAGTGTAATGCTAAGTTTCTCACGGCAGGTTAAATATACGTGGTAGGCTTTTTCCTGTAGAAAGGTAAGCATGTGATAAAAATGCACAACTATATATACTTCATGAAGTTAGTTTCTCAATTCCTAAAATTTAATGACATGCATAAAAATGTTGTGTATGAGCAGAAGTATTTTTAACTGTACAGTAAGCCTTCCTCGATTCCTTTCACATTGTGGCGTTTTGACTTTACGTAGCTTTGGTATTCTGCCTCTGTACGTGTCTAAAAATAAGCACCTTTCGGTGTATGCTAACCAAACCGATGAAAAAGAGGTTCAAAACAACAGGCCTAGAGGTTATGAAATTCAGTTTAATTAATGCTCCACTCACACCTGAAAGTCCAGAAGAGGTGACTTAACCATACGATTTATAACTTCAATAAGGCAATTAAGACTGGAGGCTGAGTGGAAAATTAAAGCACCCTGTGGCTCTCAAAGCTGGGGTCTCCTGACCCATGAAGCCGTTCTGCGCCTCAGTGACATCGATCAATACAGCACGTTGCTATGACACCTCTTAGCCAGCAGGGGGCATCTGTCCAAGAGGCTTGCTTCAGATTGAGCACAAAGGGCTTCCCCTTTGATGCTGCACAGTCCCTTTAATGCCGCGAGTTGCCCACCTCATGCAGTCGTGTCTGCAGAGCAGGGGCTTGCAGGCGCAACAGCCACTGCGCCCGCCCGCTCCTGTGTGCTGCACTACAGGACTTCTCAGAGCGTCTTTGCTGGCGCGCGGGCTCAGGAGTGAGCTCGGCACCAGGTAGAGAAAAATGCAAGGAGAGCAGCTTGTTCTTCCTTTTTTGAATTTTAATAAAGAGCAGAGTGAGGCCTGGCTACAGTGGAACAGGGTGTCTCCCACTGTGATGGTGAAATAAGAGGAAAGGAGTGGGAGAAAGCAAGAGAACAAGCGTGAGCTTCACAAACCTGACAATGAAGCACAGAGTGATGGAGAACTGGGGCTGAGAGGAAGAGACTGTTAGGAGTAAGAGATGTGGAGCACGAGAGAGGGTCACAAGTGCAAAACGACGAACAAGAAACAACAAAAGAATGGGAAACGTGCTATATTCCATACACTTAAACTTCATATAGTAATTCTCATGCCTTCTGCCAACTCTTAGTTATACATTAATGGCCAAACTGCTCCTCCATACGTTACATTAACTCATTTAGCAGACGCGTTTATCCAAAGCAACGATATTTTACACGTTACAATGATCTAGCACGAGGACACACCTGGAGGCTGGGATTCAAACCAGGAGACTTCTGCATCCCAGCCTGATGTTCTACCCATTGAGCCACACCTGTTTCTCTAACACTGGCTCTTTAACACCACAGGTGCTGCCTCCCTTTTCATTCGGCACAGAACAGAGCCTTGTCCTGGAACCACACACCAAAATCCACACCCATATAGTGGACATTAGGATCTACACTCACCGTCCAGGCGGCTCAGAGAGCATCACAGTCCCACCCTGGTACTACTACACTTCATGCATCTCATAATAAAGCAACTCAGAGGCACTTATGTTGCTATTTGGTCGTTACATGAAGACAAGTTGTCCAGCAGCTAACAGACTATCTTTCAGGTAAACAAGTACCCCATGTCGCACCTGAAAGTCCAGAAGAGGTGACTTAACCATACGATTTATAACTTCAATAAGGCAATTAAGTCTGGAGGCTGAGTGGAAAATTAAAGCATCGCAGTCCCACCCTGGTACTATTACACTTCATGCATCTCATAATAAAGCAACTCAGAGGCGTTTATGTTGCTATTTGGTCGTTACATGAAGACAAGTTGTCTGGCAGCTAACAGACTATCCTTCAGGTAAACAAGTACCCAATGTCACAATCTGAGGATCACAAGCATGACTTGGTATCTCATCATCCTCTACTGCACACATCCAACAGAGAAAAGACACAGTCAGCTCAGATTAACCAATTATTTCCCAAATGAACCAACGTCTTTATGTGTGCGGTTTGCCAATTTATGGCCACCTGTATATGTGCTCATGTGCATTTATAAGGGGTGTCAGTGTAGTTCAGATAGTTTGAGGACTGTTCCATTAGGTGTGAAAGCACTCACTTGTACGTGAATTTTGTTGTAATTTACTTTCCCAAAGGTGTACAGGTGTTAAATTGGGGTTAGAGGGATGAAACCAATCAGGCAAAGGAATGTTTTGAAAAGGATACCTTTTCAAGATGTCTCAATGGCAAGTTGTAACAGGAGCAGGTGTACATGCATGTGCATATCTATGTGCGTCTCTTATGCCGATGGAAAAAAAAGAAAAGGTCAGGTGTCAGGAAACTGCAGCGCATCTGCCGCCAGACTGATGGCACGGCTCCTTCTGCTCCCTCCTTGTTCATCGTCGCTAATTTCACGGCCTCGTAATCAATGCCCGGCTTAATGACTCGGCCTTCAAACGACGGCAGTCCAGCAAAAAACAACAAGCCGGCAGGGGCGAACCGCTAAGAGTGAGGCGTGCTTGCCTTGTTGCGCACGCTCAATTAGCCAGGGCCGCCTTCTCCGGCACGCCGCCGAGACCCGTGTGGCGGAGAATCGATAAATTCCCGCTCCGCAGTCCATTCATAAATTCCCCACACCATGTTTCTCTTCGCTCGTCCATGGTCGCTCCCCGCATCAGCCGGTGTGTGCGGGACAACGGCTCAGCATTAACATGTCCGTCCTGCAGTTTACGTGAGCGGGTGTAACTTTATGACAGCAAAGTGCTTACAACGAGCAGCGAAGCGCTAACAGAGTGCAGAAGCGCTGCACCATTATGTGTGGTACAGATATTTCTGCTGCTGCTGTTCCTCCACGGGGAAGTAACTTGGTTCAGGGAATAGGTACGGCAAAGTCTACGGAGATTGACTTCCCGCACAGAGAGCAGGAAAGTGTTCAACAATTTTGTTCAGCACGGTCTGTTTAATCCATAAATTCTCCAAAGGCTTAAACCCCCACGGCATTTACGCAACTCCCAGAGAGTCAAAATAAGGCACCCCTCATGCAGCTGGTTCTCCTCGTCGCCTCCTCGTGTCTCCAGAGGCTGTCTCAACACACCTCCGAGTGCACCTCCCGTCTGTTCATCCAGAGCAGTCAGTTTGTGCACTAAAACTGTCCCTCGCCTCATAACTCACAGCGAGATGTGCTGTATTCAACCTCAGGCCCATCTTAAACATTCTGCGCCTCCACAATACTGCACAATCAGCAGCCGCGCGGCGAACATGCGACACAACGACCTGCAGCACGCGCAGGTGTTTGTGGCATTACAATGGGTTACTGGAGTCAGGCTCTGATATTAGTCAAAAAAGTACAAGATTACATCCATTCAGGGGAGAGAAAAAGATCTAATCACCATCTCACAGGTTTCAGGCTCATATTCCACAGGAGTTCAGGCCATAGCATCCTCGAACAGGTACGTTAATCTTCAGTGTAAGTAAATGGAGTATGAACACTAAGGTACGCCTGTCACTTTGGGCGAGCAAATGCATATATTGTAAATGCATTCAGTTACGTGTTTGCAAAATAACCTACAAGTTGAAACATGAGACCCAGGCAGCAGTGGTGTCCTGTCCTGGCATTGAAGCTACAAACCCCTGAGCAGGACGTACATGGCTAAACTGCCGTTTCATTCAACGCTTCATTAAGCAAAAAATACAGTCTTTTACAGCCCATGCTATGTGGTGCTGCAGTAATGACTCCAGTTTCATACAAAAAAAAAAACTGCAGGAAGTTGTAGGAAGAAGAAGGACAAAAAAGGGAAAAGGTCCTATCTACTGATACCAGCTTCAAACTCAACACAGGATCCAAGTGCATCATTTAAAATTCCCTTTCTGCTGTGGAGTGACCTTCTAAGGGTGGTGAATCTTTTATGATTATCGACTGTTGCAGGGCATCGGCAAAAAGAACGTGTGACCATAACACCGACCCTCACAGCTATAGCTGCAAAACACAAGTAAATAAAGCCTGCGGAGTGCAATATGTTAGCCAAGCAAGTGCAGATGCTAACTGATAAACAAATCGCTGATGAGGAGAACCTCCAGATGAGAACGCAGGTGATGGAGAGAATCTACACCGTGGATGTTCCACCTTGCCAAAGGCACACGAAGAGCTCCTTTTTTTTACACTACTGTTAGTTTTAACACAGAAGTAATGTTTAGATGTACTCTGGTCCCCTTTGAAAAAACTGTGCATGTGTGTATGTGTTTGATCATACATCTCCTTATATGGAAGCGTGTCCGAGTGTGTGTGTGTGTGTGTGTACCATTAACTATACTTATGATCACTTATGTTTTGTGGTTTTTTTCAATTATAAGCTTTTCTTGTGAGTGTATGGGCCACTATACCAAGATGTTGTATAAGAACTACACAGCAGACCATACGTGTCATTCATTATCCTTTATATTTTGTGAAGAAATCTTTTTTTCTGAAAGCAATGTAGCTGTACTGTATAAGTGTGTATTTAACAGAAATGGGTGTGTGTGTGAGTGTGTGTATGTGCACCGTGTGTGTCTGTGTGGGGGGTATCCGCTGGTGATCACAGCTGATTCACCCCCTGCTGTTGCCTCCCGCCTGGGGCAAAATGTCACCATTAGCTGTTAAACATGTCATTCCAGGCGTGTGGCCCTTTTGTTGATATTCTGGAGCCCATCAGTCGATGGCAGGTTCAGGGGAGGACGGGAGGCGGTGGGCGGACAGAGGACAGGGTTGAACACAGCAATCCCAGCTTGCATTGCAAACCCCCGCCCTGGCAAGGGCTCAGATGTGTTGTAACAGTTTAGTTTTACGCAAGTGGAAAGTGACTAAGACAGGCCTAAAATAAGAACCAAGACAATGTCTTGTTGCGATCGCTATAATTAAGCTTAAAGAAGTGTAATGACTGTATATGAGCATGGACCACTATCTAGAACACAACGTATATATGTATATATATATATATAGAATATACATGAGGAAAATGGAGGTGTGATGAACCAAAACATTTAGGTAACACCTGAGTGGGTCTCCAAGGAGAGGAAGCAGGTCAAAGAAAACAGAAAACCAAAGTATGCTCAGATGCAAAAAAAAAAACCATCATTCTTCTGCAGCTACAGGAAAGATAGATGAGTTATCATGGGAAAATGCGAACGTGCACTAGTACCTGTGGGCTCGCGCACACACTCACACGCGTGCTCACGCACACACAAGCAGAGCTTCTTCCTTCTACCAGAGACTGATTCAAAGAGTGGTAAGATATGTGCGTAACAAAAAAAAACCCTAATCACGCCATTACATTAGAGTAATCATCTCAGAGTTGTACATATTATTGTTATGCTGATTGCTCTTATGGAAAGCCAGTATTTAAAGTGAAGCTAAACAGTGATAAGCTAACTCTACTACTACCACAGAGGGGGTCAAGTGGGTGGTGGGAGAGGTATTCAGAGTTATCTTTCCAAAAAGGACCACAGTGTGCAAGGGGGCTGTACAGTTCAGATAGCAGTATCAGGCTGTCAGACATTTATCTCTGTGAGGGTGGAAAGAAGTCGCCTTATCGCCAGCTTACTCTGTGACAGAGCTGATTCCCACCCCTATCTCGCCACGTTTTAATAGAATTCGTCTGTTAATTCTGAAAAATTTAATTGGGCCAGATCAGTAATCTGCTGATTAGACGCTGCATATTTAAAATGGACTTTTCAACGTAATTAAAGCATCATGCTTTCTGCTAAAATTACATTATATGCAATTGTTTTGTGCAGTTAGTAACTTTTTTGTGCTGTTGGAGGGCAATTTCTTTATATTTATCTTTGCTAGACTGCAGTTAAGTGTATTGTATTTTTATTTTTTCTGTCCGAGCATACACGTTTTGAATACTAACAAGTTGACAGTGTTAGGACTACAGGACCCACAATACACCAGGACCAATTCAGGGCGTCAGTGCTATTGGGCAAAAAGAGGAAGAGATGGGTGTGTTTCACTGAACCAGCAGCTCACCTTGATGCATCAACAACTGCCACTTCATTGATAGGCTGACAATTAGTGAACCTGCTTTTCAAACGTTGATTCTTCTCTAGTCCAAAGCTCTGACATAACCTAGTGTGCATATTTCTGTTAGCAGCTGTGCCGCTGTTATGCATAACTCCTGAGAAACCCTAACTCTCCTTTCAGTATGACATCCAGCCGAGCCGTTCCAATACAACCCTTTTCTATCCCCTTAGCTGCCTTTCAATAATTGCCTTTTAATCTGTTTTCTGGTCGGGTTTTGTGATGTTTACAGTTTACAAGAATTAATATACTCAACACAGACATATTTGGTAGAACACAAATATCACTGCTGGGCCTAGTTACTGCTAAAACATAGTATTACTGCATACTGTACCAAAGGTTGGTGATATGCCATAGTTAAGAAGCTCAGAGTGCATAATTTGCTGTGTGAGTGTTTGCGTGTATGTGGACATGTGCTTATTTGAATACAGAGTGTTTCCAGTTAGGCGAGGTTGCAAATTCAGACTTACGAGTTGCCGTAGTCCCAGACCACACAGTGGGGCTCAGATGTACCCTGCAGAGAGGAAGAAGAAATGCAGTTTAGAGAGAGAGAGAGAGAGAGAGAGAGAGAGAGAGAGAGAAAGGGAAAGGAGGTGATGTCTTGCCATTTGTTATCATGTCTAGGTCTTGCGCTCATTGCTGCCTAACTGAGTTAATTAGTCCCATAATATGACATACCCTGACCCCAGCCCACTTGAAAAACACTCCCTTGCCTGTCCCCTATTTATAATGCATGTGTGAGAACATGGGCAGGACCTTTACAGCTGTCAATCAACCAAGGAAGGGCCTGCTTGCTGGTAGAGTGACCTAAAGCAGAAAGCGCATCAGTCAGTCCTGAAGCTACCTCTATCCCAAGACTCCAAAGAGCCACCTGTAAATACATGTGAGCTCAAGGTCAAAAGTAAAGACCACTGACACCTCAGAAGGGAAACGCTCTAAGTGTGATTTACCTGAAAAGATGCCTCTTAATAACTCAGAAAATGACACAGAAACTCAGCCGGGCTAAATCTCCCTTTCTGCAGTTTGAACCCAGCATCCTTCAGGTCACAAGTGTGGGTCCCTAACCATTTAATTTCCTGTTACAGCTACGATGGCTGATGCAGGGAACAGCCACCAACTCGCGAAGAGGGCTGGCGGGGACGGGCGCTTGGGCATGCTCTGTTCATCGTGCCTGCCTTTACATCAGCGTGTCTGTTCACATCCAGCCATCTGCCAGTCTGCCATATGGCACATCGTCGCACATTCAGGAGCGTCAATTCACTGGGTGACATCGTCTCCCAGGTGATGCTGTATTGGCGTCAGTTTTATTGGCTCATTCCAATGTGGTTAATAGGTGATGAAACATAAAGGCAAAACGAAAGTGGCAGAAAGCAAAAACGTGCGAATCTGGCCCTCTTTTGGTTGCAGATATCAAACATCCGTCAACACAAAGGGTTTCTCGTCTGAGAACGGTGCTTGCAAATTCGGCGATGGGACTCGAAGGTTACATGTCAGGCGATGTGCAACAAAACCGGAACATTCTGTGACTATGTTCGAAACAGAAGAGAAGCAATAAAGGAGTGAGATTCACCTCCACTTTGAGGACAGGGCTGCCTCTTAGGCTGTTTTACACAGTCTAAAAATATCAGGGATTGCTTTAACGTGTGCACAACGCTG
Source organism: Chitala chitala (assembly GCA_025773905.1). Lineage (NCBI taxonomy): Eukaryota > Metazoa > Chordata > Actinopteri > Osteoglossiformes > Notopteridae > Chitala > Chitala chitala. The sequence continues at coordinate 3,748 of JABJVR010003201.1, read as the reverse complement.
CTCCCAAAATCCCACCCAACGCCAACGCCTGCAAAAATATCGCTCGAAGATCTACGTATGCACAAAGAGATCAAGCAGAGCCTGAATAGGAGCGAGTGGGAGGTGGGTCACATGTGCTTAACTCAGTTTTTTTGTTTACATCTCACACACACCTGTAGTGCCTCATGACGTGCGTGTTTCATTTTATTTGGAGAATGACAAACAGCACTCGGTATGCTGAGCTACGTTCACGGCTCACTGTGCCTTATTTGAAGTGAAACACTTGTGTGGGGGGAAAAGGCATCTTGAATAATATATCAGACCGAAATCCTTGCAAGCGAAATGCACCGCGTCCACGTCCTCCCCCCGACACGTGTTCCTCATGTGGACGGGCAATGATCGAGGAGCTGGACTCTCTTGCTGAGAGGGGAGTTTGTCGACTGTGCTGTGTCCTGGCGCATTCTGGGCCTGGCGGCACTGACCAGCTGTCTACATGGAGGGTACATGCCTCCCCCCTTCAAACATCTGTCACTATGGTGCCAACGTGGCATTGGGGTGTCCACATGGTGGCCAAGGTTATCATATCCCAGCTGCCAGCTTGCAATTAAGCACGCCCCCCCATCCTACATCCCTGCTGTGCAGAGACCAGACCACAGCACACCTAAATATACCTCACACACAAAAAGTGTCCCCTTTCAACACCAAACACAAGATTGTTCCTTCATCCACTGCTTCATAGCTACACTACGGATAGCAAAGAGATGTACACTTCATTTGACAAAAGTGTGTCACACGTCAACGTAGAGCGTGGAGAAGAGACGTCATTGTGAGTCAATGGAAGACATCTGGCAGACAGACAAGGAGATGGAGAGAGGGAGAGGGAGAGAGAGAGAGAGAGAGAGAGTGAGAGAGAGAGAGAGAGAAGAACAAGAGAAAAAGAAGACAGAACTACTGCAGGAGTACACGATGATGATGGAAGGAAATGGAAGGAAGTAAGAACTACCTGAATAATCCCACCCCAAACTCACACGAAAGAAACCTCCCTCCTTTCCTTTCTACACAACTTGGTTCTAAAGACCTCATTCAGCTACATTTCCCACTTGGCACGTTAATCCCACCACCGCAGCAGGCCCTATCTCATCTTCACACGGGCAATGGATCACGGTAATAGTTTCGGAGGTGAAGTTAATTGTGTTTGGGACTATGTGACAAGGCCATAATTATAGGAGAAAAAATAAAATTTTAATTATAATTGACCCTTTGGTCTGACAGGGGGCCTCCTGGACTGTCTTGCTAGAGGACCATGCTCTCCCACCCTTCCCCCAAGAGCTACCATTGGCTGTGGAGTAGAACAAGAGAGCATTGCTCCACAGCATATGGCTTGGTGTTCCTCAAAGCCCACCAGAGCAACCTTGCTATACCTGGCTGCCTCTGAACAGCAACTCAGGAGTATTAGAGTGGAAAAACTACACTGGCCCCAGATCAGACTGATGCGGAGCCAACATAAGCTCTTGTGGCATATTAGAGCTGCCTTCCAGTGAGCTGCGATCAGCTTGAACCGATGCCAACGCTCACTCCAGCGGCTACGTTAGAAGCTCCTTGGCGGATCCTAGATCAGGCTCCTTGACTAAGCGAACACAGGGGTGTGAGAAATGAGGTCTTCAAATCCCGCTGCGGGGGGGGCACTTCAGCGTGCTGTCAGACACCGTCTGCTTTAACCCAGAGAGGGAAACCAGACCAATGGGACGCGAGTAAAACTATTTGTTGACTTTCCCTCCCGCTATGGGTTTTGAAGGCTCATTTCTCGCATCGCTCGCAACATGTGCTCTCAGAAGCACATTAGAGCCAGGCTGACTGGATGTGGAGCAGTAGGAGCTGCAGTCAGCACACACTCGCACAGAGCGTGCCGCGCTCTCTACACTCAACCTCTTCAGGTGCTCCACTAGGGCTCCTGGGAAGACACGCTCTTCCCACTCCTGAACATCTCTTTTCTAGCCTTCTAACCTCTATGACCAACCCTTGTCACACTACAGAGGACACAGTGTTTAGCAGAAAATCTTCTAGCATTCTGGCAAACAAAAAAGGGGAAAAGCTGACTTATTGGACACTGGGACGTCAAAAAAGCGGTGACATATTGGAAACATTTTAGGATCTCATGACATGGTGTACACCTAAGGGCGCAAAGGACCGAGGAAAAAAGAAACCTGTGCAGTGTAATCTTAGCAGGGTACCAGACACATATTAGCAATATGAGCTATGACTCATGGGCAATTATGGAAGGTGTCACGGTACTGCTTAAATATTTCTAGCATGTGCCTATCTGATTTGCGCATGCAAACGAACCCCTGTGCTGCATGCAAACAGAGCATCAAGGACGCGAAGAGGGTCACACTGTGAGTGTGCACGTGTTAAGTGCAAGACTTACGTTGAGCAGCGGTGACAGCTCCACCACTACCATGGGCTCTGTGGGCTTGGGAGGAGGCCTCACCGTCACTGTGAGAACCTTGGAGTTGATGACAAGGGGGCTCCTGGAACAAGAGGATGACAAGCAGGAAGTCAGTCAGGGTCGCACGAGCTAATCAGGATGGGAGAGGTCATGTGACCTCAGAGCAGACATACTGATAAGAGGCATCTGAAATGAGTTCTGCTGTCTGCTGACTGAGGAGACAAAGTCTGGGCCAATCCAAAACAGCCCCTGAATATTATGGAAACCAGAAAAGGATACAGTTTAAAAATGATGGGAGGGTGACTTGCTTTGATTGGCAGGAGAAATATCCAAAGGACAAAGAGACTGGCTTTGTTATTCTGGCTGTGTGATCAGGCTGACATTACTGCACAAGCCCTTTGGCACAACTCACACACACAGGGAAGCTCGGTGGATATTTTATAACTAGGTACGTTGTTCTTACGTGGAGAAACAAAAACTGAAGCAAAAAAAAAAAACTTCATAAAAAGGGATAAAACTGCTACTTTGAAATCCACATAAAGCAGTTTTTCAGAACACAGTGATCCTACTTAGGGTTTGTAGTGTGAAAACCGATTTTTGGGCAAATTAAGCAGGCACTGAGATGAAGAAAGACAGGCAGATGGAGAGAGAAAGATGGGGAGAAAAAACACACAGAAACAGAGAAAGGCAGAGAGACAGACAGACAAAGAGGGAGACGTGCAGCCCATTATAAAACTGTACAACCCAACTGGAGATTATGACTATTTTCTGGTTATCAAAATATACATGCACATCTTCTCCCAATCATAATTTTTACTGAGATCCTAAAACTGCAATGTGGTGCTTTTATTCAGACCCTTGCACTCCAAACTGTTCCCAAACAAGACACATTTGCCTTTTATTTGGAGATAACTGAATAGTTAGTTTCTACCAGTAAGAGAAAAAAGGTCACATTTTTCTGGATGTAAAATTACTCTGCGCAGGTGTCATTAGCCAGGCTGTGAAAATGACTGCTAAAGAGCAAAACACAGAAGTAGGAGATAAAGTGGTACTAACACACAAGTCATCAAAAGAATACAATAAAATATATGGAAGGCCTTGAATGTCCAGCTGTGCACTACTGGATCCATCATCAGTATATGGAAGTGTTAATTTAGTCAACCCATATAGGCGGTTCAAATCCCAGCCAAGTGTGTCCTTGAGCAAGACACTCAGCTCTAGCTCCCCGGGTGCCACGTGGCTGCTCACTGCCGCCCCCCGGGGGGATGGGTCAAATGCAGAGGACAAATTTCGTTGTGACATGTATGTGCAATATGTATGCAA